>MU383885.1:0-286147 GCA_022495065.1 Xylaria telfairii
GGGTCCAGAGATCCACATGGCCCCCTTGACTGCATTAAAAGATTATTACTCTTAATTGAATATTATTCCAAGCCCAGTATTCTGCCCTTGTGACAATACTACCGCTTGCACAAAACACCCACAGTTGCTTACAGACGAGCTAGACACCCTGTAGGAGTTTATTTACAACCACTCAATACTATCTATCCTCTCCTAACTACTTCCAGTGACGGCCTTTTGTTAGACACGCCATTAAGTTGGTTGACGATCCCTTATTAAGATCCTCGTGATTAAGCTTTCATTATACTGGCTAAAGACTTAGTCATACATGTTCTCTCTTTTACACTATGTAGTACAGTTCGCCCGGAATCTGCTTATTATCTCAGTAATCGGGTCTAGTAAATACAGTTATGTCCTTGTACATCCTCTTCTTCTGACGAGAAGTAGTCATCGGTTCAGCTCTTAAAAGATGTCAGTCCCGCTTAGTTCTTCCTATATCCCTGCCCAGCCGTTACTCTTCGTAGTACGCGATTCAAGTTCGGAGAGGTTGGTATGGCCGTCGTCGCTTGGCAGCTTCCTTTTGCCGCTGCCGTGGAGAGGGTAATCAGATAGACCAAGCGATGTGGATGCAGTACCCTTTGAGGCGCGTGTCGTCCAAGCTCGGATGTTGGAGACGCTTATTGTGAGCAACGGCCGCAGGCTCGGCAGACACGCGCAGATATTCGCAGCATAGAGTTCCAGGCCGCCCCAGATGGCGAGATTCGGAAGGTTCCGGGTAATGTCATGCGAGTGTGTGAACGTGTATAGGGATACGATACGCATAATGCTAGTCACAACGACCCTTTCCCAAATTCCGTCAATATATGGTAGATAACGTGTAGGGCTAGGAATACTTACAGCACACCGAGAGAGAACATGCCGAGAGTGGTAATCCTCTTAGCTTGCGAGAATTGCAGTTGGGAAATCCAGCGCACGGGTAACAGAATGAGGACGACATCCAACGAGGTTGAGATGACGCCTCCAGATAGGAACACGGCCCACTGATTAATACAATGCCCCTCATGTAGGCCATCCCATATGTTCCAGAAATAGGAAACAGGAGTACACTGGAAAATAATGCAAAACACATAAGTAATAGTGATGGCCACGTTTAAAATTATTGTGATAACAATAAGCGACCGGGCGCCGGATACACGAAAAATGCGCATCAGAAACAAGCTAATAGAGACGCGGACGAAAAATCGCGACGTGGCATAGCACAAAAGAGCAGCCCAAAATAACTATATGTTGAAGAATAAATGTCAGGAGCTGGCGCCACTCGTAGTCAATGGGCCGAAGAAACATACAATCAGGATAGGCGTGAGGTGTTCCTGCTCTACGGCCCACAGCTCGCGGCCGGCCCCAAGCTCACCAACTATCAAGAAATTAGCCGACAAGTACACGAACTGAGCGGGCGTAACCTACAAAGTGCACATAGAACCGTAAATGCAATCGAGATAAGCACGGAAACAAGGGCAGTCCAGTCGTCCCACCACAGCGGAATCCGCTGGGTCAAGCGAACGACGAAGCGCAGTGCCAAAATAATAGAGGAGAAAATCACAAATGAGTAGATGACTGGAATAAATGCTTTATCATCAGGAGACGAGATGCCGCATAACGAGTAGGTCAAGTTCTGCGTAGAAAGGGCATCAGGTATGGAGCATGACCGAAGAACGCATGCTCCCGCCGTTGCCTGAGCAGTCCGGCTGGCACAAGCACATGCTGCATCTGAGAGGGAACAGTTTGTCTGTGTTTCGATGGCCTCGACAAGGCAACTGGCCTAATGGTATGAGGTCAACACGAATTCCACTACCAACGGCATTACTCGCAAGGAAAACCTACACCGCATTTGGGAAGCTGTTGGAACCACGCGGCGAACTCGGCCGGGGATATTGGCGGGACCGACATGACAGACGGCAGGTAGGAAGCGGTGAAGTCAGGGCGTAGGGATTTCGACTTTCAGAGGTTCTGTGCGCAGCAGGTAGGGGTAGGGGTCTAGAATAAGAGAAAATGAAGCTCGTAGCGTTCTGGTATAGACTTATAAACCACCGGCACCAATCGTATGCCTAGATTCAGGGGGTTGTGGCCGGCATAGGAAAGGCGACACAGGATATCAAAGTTAAGGAGGCGAATGCGGTGCATCCCGCCCGGCCGAGTGTATAGTGAGGGTATACTGTCCTAGACCGACACCCCTCCCCTCCCGATGCATACATGATAATACATGATGCCTACATGATGGATGATAGATGATACATGACCTCGCGCCGAGATTTAGCTGAGTTCGTCCCAAACGACGGCATCTTAGCCGATCTAACACATACGGTATAATACAGTAGGTCTTGGATACGGAGACCGACCGACTAATAGCTAGCCAGAGCTGAAAACACGCGACTCCCTTCTGCTGTAATATGCCTAATGCGGTATCATCTCCACCGCTCTGCCGAGTCTCATTCGCGAGCCGGTGAGCTTGGCGGACGACTCTCGGCCCTTAAAAGCAACATCGCGTCGATGTACGGTAGCATGCATCGCTCACCAGATGCGCATGGTTCGTTATTATACAGCGTATGTTGTTGTATACTATCGGCAAGCTGGGCTCGATGTGATAATGAATCCTTGTCACCGCTCGGTGTGCTGCGTCGCATTGTCAATGTGCATACTGCACTACTTATCTGCTGTTACACTGCTGTAGGGGAGAATACAACTGTGTCACTGGGCATTGTGACCTTGGGTACATGGAGCCACGCCTTGATGTGGTAGTTGGAATGCTATAATACTCTTGTGAGTGTGTCCGCTAGTCCGGAGCCGATGACTGTCAGCATATTTATAGCACCTAGCCGTAGCCGGCACCCCTTCTATTATGTACTTACTCACCTGCCTACTGTACTGTACCTACATAGGTACATGGGCAACTAGATTAAGTCCCTGTAGCCTTAGTGTTTAAACTGCCAAGCAAGCCGTCGTCGACATACTTAGGATATTTAAGTTCTTACAGACGCACTAAGTGCGTTATAGAGCATTCATTTCACACTAAATTGCTAAGCATTTAAATGTCCCTCTCTTCCGACATCCACATCCTAGTATACATATTTACATACATGTATAGAGCACATACCTGGAGTAGTCTAAACTGAATTTGTAAGGTAGTACTGTCAGGGCATGAGACCTGGGCGAGCAGTTGGGATGACACTTTAGCCGAACACTCCCTACCACACTACCTTAGCCAGGTATGTAAGTAACCGGGAATGTAGTACATACAGTAGCATGGAGCATTGTTGCTCCAGATTACGGTCCACCCACCAAACCCGCAATGCAGGGTCGTGTGCAGATGAGGAGATCGGAAGCACCCGACACCCCTGTACAAACCCCTGTACAAACCCCTGTACAAACCCCTGTATCTCTACAGTAGGTTAGGCAGTCTAGAAAACGAAACGAAGGGCTGATACACTACGAAGCGCCGATATAGTATGGGAGAAGGCCCAACACACTCGCTTAATCCGCACGTACACGGCATGTGGTAGAAATAGAAATTACGTACTAGTCGGGCGAATAATCATACGGGTTAGGAGGGAGGGATCTTGAACTCGGCATTATTCTATCATCCGTCTGCTTCGTCTTCCTTGTGCTACCTAGGGAAGCTATTTTGCGAGTAAGCAGTGCGTTACATCCCAGGTTTCGATAGTAGACATCGCTAGGATATTTATGTTTTGTTGTATACATTCTGATGACATAGACTTATCTGGCAATGAAAACTCCAATCTGCTTTTGGTTGGAGCGTCAATTCTGTGTCCAAATGCGGCGACCGAGAAACGGTGTTAACCAAATATCAGATAGTCTGTATATAATTATGGTGCCTCGAACTAATCATGAAGCTCGGTAGATAAAGTTACTAAGCTGGCCCAGTAGAGTTCCTTTCCCCTAGCTGATGTTCTGACTCTAGCTGCTTATTCATGTCATGGTGCTTAACAAATAAAGACAAGAAAAGTGAAACAGTAGCAAGGGCAAGTAGAAGGTACAGAATGCCGTGGAATCCCTCAACAAAAGAGTCAAGGAAGGCCGTCTTCTCGGGCCCGTTGGGCATAGAAGTCAAGGGGCCCGAGAAAGCTACAGCGTTGCGGGCTGTGTCCATTGCCACGTTATGGGGAAATCCGTGACGTTCTAGAGCATGTAGCAGTACGTTCTCGAAAACGGTTCCCCCAATGGCGACTCCTAGACAGATACCGAATTGGCGAACGAATGTGAACATGGAGACTGCGTAGGCTACGTCACGTATCGAAGCGATGGCTTGGGTAGCTATGTTGAGCGATATAACAAGAAGACCGTGACCCACGGATATACTTAGAATCAGGAACAGATGTGCGACAAGACTGCGGTGCTGATTGATCAGAAGCAAGACACCGTTGGATAAGATGAGACAGGCAAATCCGAGGCGGACCGCCCATAAAAAGGATCCGAATCGCGTCATCAATCGTCCCGAAATCAGACTGATCGGTACCACGAGTAGTGTTGTTGCCATTATATACACACCAGTCAAGGTGGTACTCAGGCCTTTGACAGAGATCATGTAAAACGGGAGGTAGTAGAGATGCGTGTAGAGTTCAAAACCACCGACGAGCGTCAAGATGAAGACGAGGCAGGCCGATGTATTCTTCCACACCGAAAGCCGAATAAAGGGCAGAGCAGGGATATACGCTTCGTACACGACGGAAGATATCGCGGCAAGCCCACCAAGAAGGATAGGAGCCCAAGTCTGGTACGAACTCCAACTATACTGCACGCCGCCCCACGTCAGCCCAATAAGGAAGCTCGAGATGCCAGCGATGAAAAGGAAGCTCCCGAACCAGTCGACTTGAAGCAGAGCAGTAAGCAAGGGCGGCTGATTTTGCAGCTTCAGATTTCGAAATGCAAACGGCACTGCCAGGAGGCCGAGGGCACAGAAGGGGTAATTGATGTAGAAGATCCATTGCCATTGCGCATGCTCGGCGACAGCACCCCCCGTGACGGGGCCAATGACGGTTCCGAGCGCCCAACCAGCAATGATGAGCGCTAGATATTTCGGCCGTTGGCGGAGGGGGATGATATCAGAAACGACAATGTATCCTAACGTGTAGATGCCGCCGCCACCGACACCCTGGATGGTACGTCCACTTAGCAATATGGTGAAGTTGGTCGCAAGAGTTGATATGATGGTTCCCACGGTGAAACTGACGACAGAAAAGAATAGCACCGTCCGCCGACCGACAAGGTCAGAGAGGGCTCCAAGGAATGGCACGAAGACCGCGTTGGCCAGAAGGTATGAGCTGCCGGCCCAGAAAGTCTCGATCGCCGAGCCTTTCAATTCTTTGGCCAGTTTCTAGGTGCTCTGTTAGTTCAAACTTCAGACTGTAAACTGTAACTAGAGTACGATGTGCCGCTTACTGGTAACGCAGGGGGGAGAACGGTGGCATCCAGGGCAAGAATGACATTAAGTGCAGCCATCGTGCCGAGGATCAGGAGCTCCCGCTTTCCTGCCTTGAATTCATTTTCATCTTCAGATGTCTGTATCAATTCCTCGGCAGGGCTTGTCTGTGGCTTTTCAGTCCGGTCTACAGACGAAGAATCGTGTGTGCTCGACATGGTGGCTGCTCTGCTAATAGCTGCGATCTCATGCGAAAATAAAACGAACTGGAAGAAAGCAAATGAAGCGAAGTCAACTTCAAGTGAATGTCCCTGAGTTTGGGCTGTTGCTGCCAACATAATGGCCAAGACGGAGGCAGACGACTTACACTGACCCGTTGGCAGCCAAGACCTGCAGGATGTGGCTGTCTTGCCCAGAAATCACAGCACAACGGAATCCCGGTCCCTTTCTCCTATGCGTTTGTATACCTACTACGTACTTGCTTACATGCCGAGGCTAGCACGTATCTGTGAATAGGTAGTATTGTCGTATTCTGATGCACACTGTATCCACTCTTACACGAGACTCGGACAGATAGATCGCAGTACTGCGTTGGAGAGTTACTTCCTAAGATCTACCCTGCCACCGTAGACACCGTTACAGTCACACCACACATGACTTTTGATGGAATGTCATATGTAGGGCCATTCACCCTCCATGCATCTGGGGCTGATGTCTAACGATCAGGCTGTATCAAACTAGGCGAGGCTCTTAGGTAATTAATTGTCGTTGGTAGGGTACTATGTATACTGATACTTTTTGTTTACCAGAGTTCCGCTACCATCGTCCATCGGCCATTAGAAGGAGTATGGGAAGATATATTCAGATTTACACTTCTTGACCTCTTGCTTTCTTCTTTCCTTGGCTTCATTGTTGCATCCTCGTCCCATCCCAGACACCGAGAGAATGGAGACAATTCCGGGCCCGTCTGGCTGGCCGCTGATCGGTAATTTGCTAGACATCGACCTCAACAACACAATGCAAAGCTTCATGGCCCTATCTAAGCAATGGGGCCCCATTTTCAAGCTTCATCTTGGCGGCACCGACCGGATTCTTATTTGCTCTCATGAACTCATCAACGATGTATGCTCGCGCAGGGAGTTTGCAAAGCATATCATGGGCGCGATAGGGGCTTTGTCCAAGGTGATCCCCCACGGACTGTTCACGGCCGACACAGCCCAAGAGAGCTGGGGACAAGCTCGTCGTACATTAAACCCAGCCTTTACACCCACGTCCGTTAGAAACATGTTTGACGAGATGCTCGATATTACATCGCAGCTGGCGCTGAAGTGGGCGCGGCATGGTCCAGAGCACCAGATTGACGTGTCAGCCGATCTCATGCGTTTAACGCTCGACACCATCGCCTTGACTGCGATGGACACTCGGTTCAACTCGTTCTACCACGACGAGTATCACCCATTTGTGCAACATTTCGGGGCCATGTTTGCCGAGATCCAGCGGCGTTCGAATCGTCCGGCATGGTATACGTGGATGCAGTGGACGGCAAATCGTCAATTTGACGAGAATAATAACTTCATAAGGTCTTTCTGCGCCGAAGTGCTCGCCCGCCGCCGTCGCATGGAGCGCGAAACCCCAATCCATAGACGGGACGTCTTCACAGCCATGCTGCACCGTCGCGACCCTGTTACAGGAAAACAGCTTACGGACGCAATGATTATCGACAACATGATCACTCTTTGTGTGTATAAAAATCCCCCGTGGCTACTACTTTAGTTTCCTTCTTTCATATAGTCTAGAAATTTCCATGACGTGGAGCTTTGAGATCCCGACTAACGTGTTTTTATGCACGCAGTTTTTGCTGGCCATGACACCACGGCCGGCCTCGTCGCTTTTGTGATCTTGTGCCTTATTCGCAACCCCGACGCCTATGCCAAGGTGCAAGAGGAGGTTGATCGCGTTCTCCAAGGTGGTGCTATGACTGTCGATCATCTCAGTGCCCTACCGTACATCAAGGCCTGTCTACTCGAAACGTTACGTCTCGAGCCACCCGCCCAGATGATTGCCGTTACGCCTTTGGTTGACGGCAATGTTCCCGTCATTCTCGGGGGCCGGTATGAGATACGCCGTGGACAGTCTGTCTTTGTTTCCATCCCGGCATTGCACAGGGACCCCGCTGTCTGGGGCGACGACGCCACTAAGTTTCGGCCTGAGAGAATGACAGAGGAAAATGTTAAGAGGCTGCCTAAGAACGCCTTCAAGCCGTTTGGGAATGCCCCGCGTAACTGCATCGGGAGCGATTTCGCTATGCAGGAGGCTACGGTAGCCGTAGCGGTCTTGTTTCAGAAATTCGACTTCACGCTAGTTGATGCCGACTATGAGTTGCGATATCAGCCAAGCCTGAACCGCAAGCCACAGGGCTTGAAGATCTTTGCCCGCTTGCGACCACAAGTTGATATCTTGTCCCTGCATCGGGACTTGTTTGTGCCTGCCAAGACGGAGACTAAGGGGTGAATTGCTGAATCAACTGATTGTCTTCAAACAATCCTAACCCGTCACCATAGGAATATACGTCGACATTGGATATGTACGAGGTTTAATTAGTAGGAATCTGATTTCATGTAATTTAATGTACTATAGTTTACAATTCCCGCACTGGCAAATCCCGTGTGATTGCGCAATACAATTTCTGATATATACTTACTCCTCATCGAATGTTACAGTATGAATTATTTTTATCCGATGAGTTGAAGCGTAGTACAGCAGAGCCACTGTACTAAAAAAGATACTCACCCGTATGGCAGGCCTGTCCAGGCCATGAAGGCGCATGTGGACTCCTCACGCCTTGATGGGCGTTCGGGAAGTACTCTGGATTTCGTTGCCGGAAAGTATGGCTTTTCGGCAAAGTATAAGACGGTCAGTCTTCCAGACTCAAATCCGCCTTGTTTGCCGGCATGGTGCCGAGGAAGTTCTATACCCTAGCAGAAGGCTTAGAGCTGAGCTGCATGGGACACTCAGAAGGGCTTGATAAATGCCGTACGGTGGATTCTGCGGCCAGCGCATTCCTGACAGTGGTCTGTGGTGGCTTATAAATACGTGTATACCCAGTATCTGGCTACTTTTATCAGCTAGTGTTCGCTTGTGGCGGTTCGCTTCCCTATCTCAATCAAGGAGGTTATTAATCCTCTAGCCAGGTCGCTTTTCGCATTCCGGTCAGATCGGCCGGTTCCATAAAACCCTGGTCTAGCTAGATGCCAAGGACCCCATGATGACTGCCGGCATATATACACCACCCCGTACACTAAGAAACATATTAGGTAATGTTACCCCCTGAGTCTTCAGCTCGTTGTATAAGCAGGGCGTCAACCTACACAGCATAGATATCTAGCGATGTGATCTAGCGAGAAGTCGCATGCATGAGCGGATGTGTCCTATCCCCCTGTATGAAACCTCTATTCGCCACGATACGGAGTCGTATTGTCAATTACTGTAGGAATGATACAAGATCCAAAGCCTTATTCGTTTCTTAGTGCCCAGAAACAATAATACTACATCGCAACCCAAGCGGGTGATCACGGCATGGGTCGATAATCATTGCCTCAGCTCCAGACGTCATTCGCATGTGCTCGGATGCGGAGGCTCTCTATTTTTGTCTGCAACGAGTTGACGTGTAAGGTCAAGCAGAGAAATGCCAGCAATAATGAGAACGCCTTGCAATAATCATAACAGGGAAGATCCTGCGGGTATCGCATAGAAAATAATACAACAGAGAATCCTAGACTGAGGGTTTGGATTGAATAATTATCATTTCACTGATTTATGTATATGTGGTAACACCTCCTCTTCCACCCCCGTGGGCGCACCGCAAAATAACAAGCCTGTGACGCTTTCTTCTCGCATTCGGTATCATAGTTCACCACCATGTCGGAGATCGCTGTCGCAAAACTGAATGACTATGAGCGCGGCCTAGTGCCCCCGAGTCTTATGGCGGTAGAGAGCGAGTCCATGACGAGCTTCCCCACAACAGACTCTTGTTCAACCTCGGATGATAACCCTCAGCGTAATGATGTCCCCTTAGCAATCTGTGGGATGGCAACACGGCTCCCCGGGGGTATCAGTTCGGCTGAGCAACTTTGGGAGTTCCTACTCAATAAACGCGATGGATGTTCCCGCATTCCAGATGAGCGGTATACCACACATTTACCTAGTGACCGAGAGGGAGCCGATAGTACGAACCCGGATATACCTCACTGGAAAACACACGGTTATATGCTTGACCATGTTGACCTTGCCGCCTTTGACTCGTCCCTCTTTTCCATGACGCGGGCGGAACTTGGCATTGTAGACCCGCAGCAACGCATTCTTTTGGAACTTACTCGGTAAGTCATTTCCTACTGAATTTGATCATGACCGGACTGACCCCATTCCTCAGAGAGTGTTTTGAGAACGCAGGAGAGACTGGCTGGCGCGGAAAAGACGTGGGCGTTTACATCGGCACATTCGGAGAGGACTGGAACGATCTCCAATATCACGATCGTCAGGATCTTCATCTTTATAAGCTTACTGGCACGGGCGACTTCGTTTTATCGAATAGAATCTCTTATGAGTACGACTTGAAAGGACCCAGGTCAGTGTTTCCGTTTCGTTCAATACCTCAAGTTTTCTGACTTCGCTATAGCTTGGTGCTGAGAACAGGGTGTTCGGCTTCTTTATATGGCCTCCATCTGGCTTGTCAAGCTCTTCAGGCGGGCGAAATACCCAGTGCCCTCGTAGGGGGGTGTAACTTAATCATGAATCCTGCGAGTAAGTAGACCTTCCAACACATTAGAACTTCGCCTTGATGCTAACTAGGCCTGCAATGAAGAGGTCGAGACAATGTTCACTGTCGGCGTACTTAGCAAGGGCGCGTCATCGCGATCATTCGATGCTGATGCCGATGGCTATGCTCGTGGAGAGGCGGCCAGTATGATATACGTGAAAAGGCTTGACGACGCCCTTCGCGATGGGAATCCGATTCGGGCCGTAATCCGCGGCACTGCTAGCAGCTGTGACGGCAAGACTCCTGGTCTGACGAAGCCCAGCGGTAAAGCCCAGTACGTATTTGTGAACCTTTCATCTCCCATATTAAGACCACTGTTCCGGTGTGGTGCGAGTTGAGTCCTCGTAAACGGCAACTTCTAACATAGGATTCTGGTAGTGAAGCCCTCATCCGTGCTTCATATGCTGCTGCTGGGCTTGAGAACGAGATACATAAGACAGGGTTCTTCGAATGTCATGCCACAGGCACCTCTAGTGGCGACCCTGAGGAGGCAAAGGCGGTAGCAAGTGTTTTTGGCAGCACGGGTGGTGTCTATATTGGATCTGTCAAGGTAGGCTTTTTGCATCGGCTTTTTGTTTGCGCAACGCCAGCTAACTCCTCTTTCTCAGCCGAATCTGGGCCACTCGGAAGGGGCATCCGGGCTTACTTCACTTCTCAAATGCGTTATGGCACTAGAGAACAAAACAATTCCGCCCAACATCAAGTTCGAAAAGCCAAACCCAAATAGTAACGAAGTGAACGCACCCCGATACATAGAGCGTTGGTGCTAATATGTTATAGTTCCTTTTGCTGAAGGCAATCTTCGCGTCCCAACCGATGCTATTCCATGGCCACAAGACCGCGACGAACGTGCTAGCGTTAATTCTTTTGGGGTTGGTGGTGCCAATGCACATGTTATTATAGAATCCGCCGCCTCGTTTGGCATCGGTAAATTTGCCGGACATGTTTCGCCTGGTAACCGTCTCTTGGTCTTCACTGCCAATGACATCGAATCAGCCCACCGCGGGAGTCAAGAGTGCAGTAATTTCATTGCTGCACACCGCCACGAACTGGATGACACTGCCTACACGCTAGGTATACGGCGTGAGCATCTGTCTTACCGGAGCTTTGCTGCCATCGACGGCGTGAATGATAAAGACGTCGTTTTCTCTATACCAGTGAAAACCCCCACGTTCACCCCCAGTGTCGCGTTCATTTTCACCGGCCAGGGAGCCCAATGGCCAACAATGGGGGCCGCGCTCTTGTCAGAATACGCCGCGGCCATGGACGACATCGAGATCATGCAAAAGGCTCTCTCATCATTGGGTCAAGGCCTCGCCCCAAACTGGAGTCTCTCAGGTATGTGACGTTGTCATCTCAGAACATACATGGCCAGCTGACTAGCATGATTAGAGGAATTGTTACGGCCGAAGGACTCCAGCCAGATCTACAAAGCGGAGTATTCACAGCCTCTCTGTACTGCAGTTCAAGTCATGATCGTGAATATTCTCCGGAACTGGGGCATCTTGCCTGCTGCTGTCCTCGGGCATTCGAGTGGTGAAATTGCCGCAGCTTATGCCTGTGGTGCATTGACTATACAAGAGGCCATCATCTGCGGATATCTCCGCGGGAGGGTTACGAAGCAAAAGTCAACGGACACACCAGGGGCCATGGCGGCTATCGGACTCGGCTCGATTGCTATCCAGCCATACTTGGTTGACGGTATTGTAATCGCTTGTGAAAACAGCCCTTCCAATACGACCTTGTCCGGCGATGAAGACAAGATTGCGCAAGTCCTCGAAACCATTAAACTCGAGCACCCGACCGTGATTGCTAGACTCCTACAGGTCGACATGGCATACCATTCGCGTAAGATACTTCGAGTCAGACCCTGTGCCATGTTTACTAACATCACTTACAGATCACATGAAAAAGATAGGGCAGGATTACGAGCGTCAACTCACACCTTTTGTATCCAGCAAACCCGCGTTGGTACCGTTCTTCTCCACTGTGACGGGCAATATGGCGATGGGCGACTCACTAGACGCCGCGTACTGGCGCTCCAACCTTGAGTCGCCGGTCCTTTTTAACACAGGCGTAAAGGAATTGCTCGAGTTCCTAGGTCCACACAGCATCTTAGTTGAAGTTGGACCCCATTCTACGCTCTCAGGGCCATTGCGCCAAATACTGAGCCATTTAAAAGCGCAACAAACTCTGTACGTTCCGACGCTAGTGCGTTCGAAGAATGAGAGCATTTCACTGCTCAATACGGCGGGCCAGCTCTTCTGCAGAGGCCTAGGGATCCGATTCGATTCCATCAACCCCGCTGGTCGGGTTCTCCCTAGCTTACCTAGCTATCCGTGGAATCACAATACGAGATACTGGTACGAGAGCCGCATTTCGAGAGACTACAGAGGGCGTCTCTTCCCCCATCATCCCGTTATCGGCAGCCAAGTAGTCGAGGTGAGCCAGTTAGAGCCCAGTTGGCGGAATATGTTACGACTGGATAGTATTCCCTGGTGTCGTGACCATAAGATCGATAGTGATGTAGTATTTCCGGGCACGGGGTACTTGGCAATGGCGGCTGAGGCGATGAGACAGCTTTCTGGAGCCGAAGACGTTGCGCTGCGCCAAGTCATTATTGCATCGGCATTAATCTTGGACCCTGAACCGACCGAAACAGTCCTATCGATCCGCCCTTACAAGCTAACTAATAGCCTGGACTCGGTCTGGCACGAGTTCACCATCTCTTCTTATAATGAAACGTCAAACTCGTGGTCCAAACATTGTTTTGGCCTCGTCAGGGCGGGCAGTAGTAGCTCTCCTGAACAGAAGAGGTCCATCGCTCATCTTCCGAGGGAGGTCGAACCGGCTTATTGGTACAAGGCCATGCGTAAAGTCGGCCTAAACTATGGGCCGCAATTCCAAGGTCTTGGTCGCATTTCTACACATCTTATTCACAATATCGCCGTTGCGGACTTGCATCTTAACGCCGTTCCTGATCCCGATCCTCAAGACGGGGCCGTCTACTACTTCCACCCTGCCAGCTCAGATGCATGCATGCAACTATTATCAGCCGCTGCCTCGCGGGGCCAGGCCCGGTTGTTCCAACGCAAGGCCGTACCAACTTATATCGGTGAGGCCTATTTCAGAAAACCTCAGGGTATCGTGACAGTCGAAGCAGCAGCCGACAGTTTGCCAAACGGAACTATCATGGGCACCTGTGTAGGCGTCGACAACACTCAATCCATCGTAATACAGCTAAGGGATGTCAAGCTGACGCCCCTAGATGATGGCGATAAACGGGCGGAAGACACACACGCTGGCGGCCGGCTGCTTTGGAAACCGGACATTGACTTCCAAGATGCTGGGCAACTGCTTCACTCGCATAAGGAGGTCCGGGAGGCGTACTTTAGACTACAGAAGCTTGTTCTTCTTTGCTGTATCTCGGCACGGGACGAGTTTGGCAGCAAGGAGATACAGACGATAGGTACACAGCCACACCTTGCAAAGTACCGGGAATGGATTTCTGAACAGGTTGGCCTTGCTGAGAGGGAAGGGTATCCACTTCTAGACGAGTCCGAGGTGCATGAACTGCTTCAACTTTCCCCTGAGTCACGGCCAGGTCGCATCGCGCAGTACCTCCAACTCGTGCTTGATACTGAATATGCTACAATCGGCAAGGTTGTCTACCGTGTGTACGAATCTCTGGGTGGCATTCTGGGTGGTGATGTAGACGGCTTAGAGATTCTTCGTCAAGATGACGCGTTAGCTGAGATCTACAGTCTTGGGAATCAGTGGAACTACGGACCTTGGCTCCGTCTTTTGAGTCATCGGACACCTCACCTTCGCGTCTTGGAGATTGGGGCCGGCACCGGCGCAACCAGCGACGTGATTCTTCGCGATCTGGACACGTTCTATTCCTATGTGTACACCGATATATCCGCTGGCTTTTTCCCTGCTGCGAGGGAGCGCTTTGGCCAATTTGGTCCCCGTATGCAGTTCCAAACATTGAACATCTCCTCGGACCCCTTAGAACAGGGGTTTGAGCCCAACTCGTTCGACTTAATCATTGCCGCGAATGTTTTACATGTTACGCCAAATATCGGAGAAACACTAAGTAATGTGCGAAAGCTCTTGCGTCCTGACGGAAGGCTCGTGTTGCAAGAGATGTATATGACGGTTAAATGGCTCAATTTCATAATGGGACTTCTTCCTGGGTGGTGGCTGGGCGAGGGAGACGGGAGACTCCAAGAGCCCTACGTCTCTCCCGAGCGGTGGGCTGAAGAACTTCAAGCTGCTGGGTTTTCGGCCCCTGACGCTTCAATCTTTGACGACGAGGTGCCCTTCCAAGCCAATGTCACGATAGTCGCATCTCCTAATATCGCTTGGAAGGTAGATCCCACAGTCTACCTACTCACGGGGCAACCGGCGGGTGAGATAGTCCGGGATTTCTCTATCTCCCTTCAAAGCTTAGGGGTCAATGTCGAAATGATCGGGCTCGAAGAGAAACCGGAGGGGTTCGTCATTTCCACCCTTGATCTAGAAGGGAAATCATTCCTACAAGACATGACCGCCGATCAATACATGCGGCTCAAAGACTTCGTGTCGGAGTTACAACCGGCCGGTATGCTATGGCTCTCAAAACCAAGCCAAATATACTGCTCAGACCCGCAGTATTCTTCCATCCTCGGGCTACTACGTGTGATTCGCAATGAGACAGGCATCCCTCTTTACACATTAGAGCTAGATGATGAGGCATTCCCTAAGGCGTGCCAAACCGTCTTTCAAGTCTACCAGAAGATACGTCGGATGCAGGCAGTGGAACGAGACGAGCTTGCTGATCCAGACTACGAGTTTGCCTCCGTAGGTGGAACAGTATACCTCCCGCGTTTCCGCTGGATATCAGTCAGTGACGAATTGTCCGCTCAGACAGAAGGGAGGCGCATGTACAAGCGGTTGGAAATTGGGAAAAGGGGCTCATTAAAGTCAGTACGGTGGGTTGAGAGACCGCTGCTGGATAACTTGATGGGTGAGGAGGTATACGTCGATATCCGAGCCGTCGGAATGAACTTCAAGGTATGTAACCCACAAAACCAACTTGGCTCACTCACACAACCAATTGTTCCCTTTATTCTCTAACTTTTTCTGTTCATTCTATCGCCATCCAAGTCGTTTATACATTTACGGAACCTGACATTTGATGACACCAGGATACCCTCATCGCCATGGGGATTGTAAATGGACCAAAAGAAGCTGGAGATGGATTTGGTGTCGAGTGCTCCGGGGTAGTACGGGCTATAGGACCAGGTGTCACTGATCTCACGGTCGGTCAACGCGTTATGGTTATTACGCAGGACGCATACGCTACTACAACGAAGACCGCCTCATCTCTATGCATAAAGATGCCCGACGACCTGAGCTTTGAAGAAGGTGCCAGCATGCCATGTGTCTACCCAACCGTCATCCACGGGCTCGTCAATCTGGCTCGGCTAGAGAAGGGACAGAGCGTCTTGATTCACTCGGCATGCGGAGGTATCGGGCTAGCAGCAATGTACGTCTGTCGCATGCTGGGTGTCGACAAAATCTACGCCACTGCCGGTAGTACCGAGAAAATACAATACTTGATCGATACTTTCGGGATTCCTCGAACTCGGATCTTCTCATCACGAGACGCTAGTTTCTTCTCTGGCGTAATGCGCGAAACAAATGAAAATGGAGTTGACGTTGTTTTAAATTCGCTATCTGGAGAATTGCTTCACACGTCAGTAAGTCTTAGATATAATTTGTTCCGTTATTTTGCCACCATACTGAATCATTCTTATAGTGGAAATGCGTTGCCGAATTTGGCAGCATGGTGGAGATCGGGAAACGCGACTTTTTGGGCCAAGGGAGACTTAACATGGAATCGTTTGAGGGCAATCGTGCATTTTTCGGCGTTGAAATGTGGCCGCTTGCCATCAAACAACCACATCGTATTCGAAAGCTGAGCCAACAACTCTTGGAGTACTACCGCACTGGGGCTCTGAAGCCTATCCAACCAATCCGAGTGTTCGATGCAGCCGAGATCGAGACTGCAATTCGAACCATGCAAAAGGGACAACATATAGGCAAGCTCGTCGTCCGCATTCCTGAAGACACATCGACGATCGCAGCAAGTCCGGCGCGCCAGGGCTTCTCCTTGCGTGCAGACGCCTCCTATCTGCTTGTCGGCGGACTCGGTGGGCTTGGTCGTTCTATCGCTATGTGGATGGTGGAAAATGGGGCAAAGTATTTCATCTTCCTTTCCCGGAGCGGAGGCAAAAAGCCACACGAAGAAACATTAGTCCAGGCATTGGAGGGCTCTGGATGTATCGTCGACGTGGCGGTGGGTAGTGTCACTGAAGCTGATAGCGTCGTTCGTGCCGTGAGCCAGGCTCGAAGGCCCATTGCCGGTGTAATACAGTTGTCCATGGTGCTGCGAGATCATCTGTTCACCGAAATGCCCTTCGAAGACTGGGAGGCAGTAACCGCGCCCAAAGTCCAGGGAACGTGGAATCTGCACAATGCACTTTCTGATCAGCCTTTAGACTTTTTCGTCCTGTTTAGTTCCTTCGCCGGCCTCATCGGACAGCGCGGCCAAGCAAACTATGCCTCGGCCAGCACTTTTCTCGACGCCTTCGTACAGTTTCGGCACAGGTTGGGTCTCCCAGCATCGGTGCTCGACGTAGGTGCCGTAGCCGACGTCGGGTTTGTGGCGGAGCGACCAGAGCTCATTCAATACTTCAAAACGACGTCGCACTACTTCCTACAGGAACAAGATGTTCTAGACTCAGTCGAGCTTGCCATCCGAAAGTCCAGGCCAAGTTTACGTGAGCCACACGACACCTTCGTGTCAGACAGTCAAGTAGCACTGGCCATGCGATCCACAATCCCGCTCTCGTCGCCACAGAACCGGAACGTGTGGCGCCGTGATGCCCGGTTAAGCTTGTACCGTACCCTCGAAGCGCAGGCAGGGTCCGACGGCGCGGCAACCGGGGAAGCAGCGGCTGCCACCGACGACGATGAGGACGCCGAGATACGAAGACTGCTGGCAGCAGCCGAAGCCGACGTATCGGCGGTAACGCAAGATGCGTTCGTGGCGCAGCTTGCGCGACGCATTGGCGTCGCCTTCTTCAATTTCATGATGAAGCCGATTGATGAGCTCGATATCACGGCGCCCTTTGCCACGTTGGGCATAGATTCGCTTGTCGCTATCGAGGTGCGCAACTGGCTGCGTCTCCGCCTGGCCATTGAGTTGTCTCTACTCGAAATCATGCGTAGCGAGAGCGTCCTGGCCTTGGCGAGGTATGGGGCAAAGAAGTGGGCCTCGAAGTTGGCGGGAGCTTCCAAGTAAACCCCGTTATAATGATATGATGACGTCATGGTATGACGACATATTTCGAGGTCTCTAGGCATACTCAGCAGTACATACATTATCCTATGCCTACCTAGAAGTACCTATGTAGATACGGATCTGTACGAATAGTTCTCTTTTTTTATTCTGTCGGGTTAAAAACAACAACGTCTATATTTCTAGACGACCAGGTAGGTATTGTAGATATGGATTCGAGTTTCCTAGTTAAGATACATATCAAGCGTCCTCGAAATCACATATTGTTAGCACAGGGTTATGTAGTGAAGTTGTGTAGGCTGCTTCTCGGATGCTAGGAGCCGGGGGAATCAGACTTGGACTTTACCTGTCACCTGGTTGCTAAACTACATACTCATACTCATACATATCTAAAACATTACCTCTAGTCTCCTTTTTTTGTTTGGCGAGGCCAGCCCCTCCCCTCCCGCGTTCCTTTTGTTATTCTCGTCGAGAACCTCGGCTGCTGCTTCCTTCATCATTTTACTATAGTTAAAACCACACCAGGGACCAAATTGAGTTAGTTTCTTTGCCGCGGCCTCTTCTGGAGTTAGTTCTCCCTCCTCTCCCCCTTGTCCGCCCTCTCCCCCTTCTCCCCCTTCTTCCTCCTCTTCCTCTTCCTCCTCTTCCTCTTCTTCTTCTTCTTCCTCTTCCTCCTCTTCCTCTTCCTGTTCTTCGTTATGTCCGCCTTCGCCGCCCTCGCCCTCGTCCTCGTAGTCGTCTTCATCGGGATCAATAGCGTTATTTTCATCCTCCTCCTCCTCCTCTTCCTCTTCCTCTTCCTCCTCCTCTTCTTCCTCTTCCTCCTCTTCCTCTTCGTCTTCGTCCTCGACAACGATAGCGTTATCTTCATCATCTCCTGGTTCAATGTTGGCGTTGCCGCCGTTGGCCGCCGCAGGATCATCTAGAATGTACGTAGGATTGGCCCGGGATTCGTTGGAAATGAAGGCACCCGTCCGCCGCCGGTTTGGCATCATGCTTTGTGTCCTAATTGTGACACCGCTGGGAATATGATGCATTGAATGATCCAAAATTGGCTCAATGCCGATTCGCGTTGTACCATTCATCGCTCTATTCACCATTGCTGCTGCCACTGTGCAATTGTAGTCAGAACATGAGCCAGTAGGATCTATAATATGCAGATACAAGGATTTTTTCGGTGTGAAAGCGTGAAAGAGTGAAAGATTTCAGCTGACACAGCAACATGGATATTTAGGAAATACATACTGCCTATCATGTTTGCACGCACAGCGTCCGCATTAAACCAGCCACTATGTGCGGCCCAAAACTTGACGGGATCATGGCCATGAGGATGAATGCAGTGTAGCTCCGTGAGACGCTCTAGCCAGATCCTAACCATCTCAAACACCCGTAATCCGCTGCTCCAGGTCTCAGGTGGGCCCGGCGTGCGCTGGGGGGCGTTCACTAGGTACCTAAAGTCAGCTCCCAATCTCAAGAATGTGGTACGATGGTCTCTCGCTGAGCCCATTATCTTCAACTATTCAGCGCTTGAGTTGCGGTGTGGTTACGCAGCGATGGCCTAAAAGATGCAAAACACGTACTTATTTATTGTTAGTCATGTATCGCCAATTGCGGGATATTTGAGAAGCAGCACAATGCACATAAGATTTGCCACTTACCTTGGGGGAATCCAGGGGAATTCTCTGATGGATTGGTTATCAACATCGATACCCATTAAAGGCAGTAGAGCTCGCAGCAGGGTGGCTACAGCATCTTCGTAATTACGAGCCCTTTGGCCATGGTCTGGAGTGAGAACCGTATAAGAATCTAGGTAATTATAGGGTCCCAATAATGGGTCATCGGGCTCATTGGGATCATCCACTCCTTCTACCCGACGGTGTGTGAGATGCAGAACGATGAGTGCCCAGTGAGGAATCTGGGCACCCTCCCGACTAATGTCCACTGGCCAGAAATGATATCTCCTTCCGGCTAAGCCCTCTGAGTGTCTTTCTATGAATTCCGCCGCCTCGGGCGTGAGATCGTTGTGCCGTTGTTGGGCGGCGGGATCAATCCAAATATCATGCTCGACTGGTTGGAGGATATTGACATCCTGCTGGACCATGAATGGAAGAGAGTCGTGCATGAACTGTAGAGGCACTGCCAGATTTTCCCCGTAAAGATATTGGGTTCGTTTTGATTGAAGTACTTGCAGTGAGTCGAGACATCTTTCGACTCTTCTCGAGATCCGAAAGTTCTCAGGTAGGTCTGGTGGGCCCCTATTTTTATCCTTGCGCGGCCATCGTTCTCCTACTCGTATTGTGCCGTTGAGAGTTTCTAAAACATTTGTGCGATTCATCGCAGTTCTCTGTCGTTGTGCCATTGTTGCGACTATTTAGTAGTGCTGTCATTACCATGAAATGCGTTGAGTTCGTGCCTTCCATTAACTCAATGGGGGATGACATGTTATTATAAACCGAGATTCGAAAATGTTCCATTTCCTACGGGTGGTGCCTTTGTTCCTGATGGGATACCGCATGCGGCAAACAATCTTTGCTCCTGAACAAACCAACGAGTAATACAAAGAAGAGAGAGAATAACGTGCCGGTTCCGGATTTAGATCCTATTAGAACTAATAAGATAATATCAATCATAATTATAATGAAAGCAAGTCGACGGCGACATACAATTATCAACTGCCAACTGCTGAGCCCAATTGAAATAAAAATACATATTCGTGACACGAAACCGGTTAGCCGCCATTATAAGACTTTCAACATCCGCCAAATCATTGATAGTAATAGAGCTCTTTTGTCTTAGTATTCTAACATATAATTATATTAGACGATAATACATATAACGACCCTGTCTACGATTGAGTGCTTAGACATCTTGTGTTCAGACGATTCTCATAACGCAACCTAAAACACCAACCAAATGACTAGCGTATCAAAAAGAACAAGGAAAGAAGTAGATATTTAAATTAGCAGGCTTGGTCTCGTACTTTCGAGCTAGTTTCCATATGCACCTCATTCTATGTCGTATTCTCATCCTTAGGAAAATACATCATTCCTCGCGAGTTGTGGCCTACGTAAGAATATTGACGAAGTTACTCTCGCCATCTACGCAACTTACCCAGAAGCAGCCAGCCGTTACCTGCAAGAAAGTTCCAGGCAGTAGGTACCACAGTCCTAGACGGCACTGGAGGGCGTCTCGGCCTAAACCTCCTTTAAATCATCAGCTTATCGCTTATGTAATTAGAAACATTATATTTAGCAGCGATATCGGATTTTTCTCGGCATTCTTACGTGTAACACACATGAGCAGGATCCCTAACCTCAGATCCTTTATATTCGGACATCGGCCTTCCGGTACCCAAACTCCTATCTACCCTGTTTCTATGGGAAGCTACACTCTTGAGATGTAACTCTGAATCTTAATAAAATGGCCAATATTAATGTCATTACGAGCCTTAAGATAACTAGGAGTATAATAGCTGCTTGAATTTTATCCCAGAACCTTACACTGTGCGAGGTTGGACTAGGAACCTGACACTATAGGATTTACACTCCGAGGGTTTCGTCTGCAATTTTGGTATCGATACGGCAGCTATCAGTTTGAATTCACGTGAGGCAGGAGATCCCAGTGTTATCAGATATTACTACACGCTCAATTTAGGGAGCGAGTATGCTTAACAAGGTTCAATCGAAAGAACCATGTATGAAGTACAAAACGCACGGTACACGTTAAGCAGCATGAAGAGAATCCATATGAACCATATCGCTCGGTCTAGCCTGATAGCACTTAAGTTTTGAGAGAACCGGATTACCGCAGTTCTTAAGTGGCCGCGTATACATGAGGCGGGGGCGAGTTTAAGGACGGCACCTCGCACCTCCGACAGAATTTATCTCCTTCAGCATCCAACTTCCCTCAGAATAAGTCGCTTACGCCAAATTTTCAAGCTCACCATGTCTTGGAACTTCATAAAAAGTAAGCCCATATATCCCCCTACTCATGTTACAATCGCAACGTAGGAGACCTTCATCCCAGTTCTACCTCGTCTCCAGCGCGGACTGAGCCACTCTCGACACTTTAGATATGGTAAATCAACTGATATGATCTTTAGAACTCAAGGACGGCCATATAAGTTCGTTTTCCAACATCTCGAGACAACTCTCTTCCGCTACAGACAATTCTAGAGGCAAACACGACCAGTGGACGCCCCAAAGATCAGATAGTATTACCGCTCTAGGAACCGGAAACCCTCTTGGTAATATGCTTGAACTTCGATTGAGCACCCCCCTTCAATCTGCTGACTATAATAGCTCAATTAAATGCCTCTAAACAACCTCCTATAATCGAACAGGGTATTCTGACCATCACCCTCTACGAGGCTCACGGACTCTCCTTGCCTAAGGAATATGAACATTCCTTTTCGCGGCCTGGGGAATCCCGTTCCGCCGGACTCTCCACTATCCATAACGAGCGTCTCCGCAATTATATACCGTATGCCTTAATAGACTTCGATAAAGTGCAGGTATACGTTTCCTGCACTGGCGGTGACCTGGAGAACCCCTCCTGGGCTGGGTCGTCCACCCAGCACAAGTTTGACGTGTCCCGGGTTGCATGTCTCACAATCCATCTCTTCGCAAACCCCCCTTCCGGCTGTGAGGGGCCGCAAGGCATCTTGCTAGGTTATGTTCGTCTTACTCCACGGTTCGACTCAAAATTGCAATTCGAAGAAGGGTCGTCTAACAAGGACCATAAACAAACATCAGACGACAGTCATGTTACCTGGGCCGATATACAGCATGGAACAGGACGACTTCGTGTCGGTGTCAAATATGTGGAAAATGAAGCACGCAAGCTCGGGGTCAGCGACTTCGAGCTGTTGAAGGTTATCGGGCAAGGCAATTTTGGCAAAGTGATGCAAGTACGGAAAAAGGATACAAATCGCGTCTATGCCATGAAGTCGGTCCAGAAAGGAAAAGTAATCGCCCATAATAAAGTGGCCAGCACCCTCGCTGAACGGTCTGTTCTGGCCCAGGTCAACAATCCATTCATTGTACCTTTGAAGTTTACTTTCCAAACCCCAGAAAAGCTCTACTTCGTGTTAGCGTTTATAAATGGAGGCGAGCTATTCTATCATTTATCGAGAGAAAAGCGTTTCAGCGTTGATCGTTCCCGACTTTATGCTGCTGAACTCCTCTGTGCACTCGAATGTTTACACGAGTTGGGTGTGATCTATCGAGATCTAAAGCCCGAGAATATTCTGCTCGACTATCAAGGGCATATTGCGCTTTGCGATTTTGGCCTTTGCAAGCTTGGCATGAAGGACCAAGATCAAACGAATACGTTTTGCGGTACTTCCGAATATCTTGCCCCGGAAATAATACGTGGGGATGGATACAACAAAACAGTGGACTGGTGGACGTTGGGTGTACTCCTATGGGAAATGCTAATAGGGATTCCCCCTTTCTATCACAGAGTAGCGGACGAGATGTATCGCAGGATTTTGTGTGAACCTCTATATTTCCCAAGTTTCATCACGCCCGTGGCCAAGGACCTCCTGACGAAATTACTTGATCGGGAGCCCACCAACCGACTTGGATCAAATGGTTCAGCAGAAATCAAAGCGCATCCGTTTTTCGGGGCTATCGAATGGAGAAGACTACTGGAACGGAAGTATGAGCCTACTTTTAAGCCGAATGTTGTATGTTTACGTCGTCTATCCTCATGATCTAGTATCTGAGACTTTGTGAATTGTTGCTAACAAAAGGACGTTTGAATGCAGAGCGATGCTCTCGACATAACCAATTTCGACACCGATTTTACATCACAAGCCCCCCAGGACTCCCACGTCGATGGCCCCGCCCTTTCTCGGACGATGCAACACCAATTCGCAGGCTTCAGTTATAATCGGCCAGTTTCTGGGCTTAGCGACATGGGAGGAACCATCGACGACTATTAGATTGTCAATAGTTTAGAATATCTGCTCATTCGAAATTTGACGGAGGCTTCATAAAGACTGATATCGTCAAATGCTTCAGTTATTGTCATGGGGTTTTGTCTCCAGAGTGAAGTTGGGTCACCAGGAGGTCGCCACTAGGTAGATGTAGGGGTAAGGGTTCAATATTATTGATTCCTGGGTCTCCCTTCTAGAATCCGGGAGAGCCTGTGGGTCTTATACAGCTTTCTATGTATGATATAATTCCTCTAGGGCGCGGGAGCGACGTACCTTCGACCCTCCCAGTACCTCAGTGCCTAACAGATCTATATCAGGAAGAAAGCTTGTTATTTAACGTTTGCTCGCCCACTTAGGTTGCCAATTGAAGAAGTGCACGTTGGTTTGCAAACACACGGCGCTTACAACACTAGAGGTAAAGGTATGATTGATCAAGGGGACTGGGCGATTTGTGACACTTGACAAGGAGCCCGAAGGTAGGCTGATGCGATAACGCTGGGGATAGAATTACGATTATACAAGTTACTTCTGAACGGCAAGTCCGGCCACAGTATAGTCGATTTGAAAGTAAGAAATCTTAACAACCTGGTCACAGATGGATGGCGGCGAGAATGGCAATGATAGAAACGAGCTGGGCGTCGATCGCCTATGCAACTGTACCCCCCCATTGCAGAACGAACTCATAAGTCAACGACGGAGATTAGGGGTGATCTAATGCCCGCGTTAAGTCCCTGAGCCTCGAACAAACGGTGCCTTTTCCAGAGCATTCGCCTGCGTTTCCCACACCTTCCTCCCCAACTGCACGAGCTTCGGGCCAAAATCCTCAAGGACCTCTTGGACACCTGGTTCGAGAGACAGGGATAAACGGCAAAACTCTTCCTCGGTATCAAACGTAGCAGCCTTCCACAGCGCCTTCCACATCGAGACGGCTCGGACAGCGTCTGTGTGTTGTGGCTGGATGTTGGAGGCCACCATATAACACGAAGAGCGTTTCGTGTGTGCAGTCTTCTGTTTGAAGAGCCGCACGTCGGAGAAGGCGCAGAACGCGCGTATGACCAGAGCGCACCTCCAAGATTCGACTTTGTGCAGGAGAACGAGCATCGTCCCGCCGGGCTTCACGTGCTCGAGAGCGATAGCTAGCTGCGTAAAAGTTAACCGAGCCGCCTCTCGACTCTCCCTATATGCCGCTCGATGATGCGTCCTGAGCACCTGTCCGTCGCAGATGACAATATCAAAAGTATCATCGGCGCACAAGTGGCGGGGGAGAAAGTCCAGGGCCTCCGGGTGCTCTTTAGGGATATCGTCGAGGCCCATATCCGCCCCCAGCATAGTAATGTCAACAAAATTGAGAACGATGGTTGGGTGTGACGGGATGAGGACTTTGTGTCCGCCTTTTCCGAGAGGAAGGCTAAAGGCGTGAGCCTGGGCTCCGGGGTTGTGTTGCATGGCGAGATAGAGGAAGGCTCCCGGCGCCATACACATGTCGAGGATTCTTGGCTTGCCGCCGGGTGTTCTAATGTTGAAGACACCAGTGACGCGATGGATCTCTCGGCCAACACGCTTCATCATTTCGAAGAAGAAGTGGGCTTGCTCATCGTTGGAGTTGTCCGCCTGGTATCGCTGTTTTGCGAAGTACTCGTCCCCGGCTGGGTTTCTCCAGCCCTTTTCGAGCGTCAGCATCAGCGACTTCGCGAGCACTCCCGCTTCTTCTGATTGAAATTACCTTCTCTCTCGCTTCTGTCAGCGCACGAAACTGGGGTACTCTCTCTAAAAGGTATGATTTGATCTGTTCGTTGGCGTGTTCGGTCGCTCGGTCGTAGATGCTGGTGACAACGGGCGTGTTGTCAAGCCGCGCCTCATCTCGACCCTGCGAAGGTGTCGACCGAGGAGCAACTCTGTTTTCCATGTTGCCTGCGTTGGGGATACTGCTTGCCACTTCGGAAACGGACAAGGCTCGAGAGGGGGTTATCGATAGAGGCAGTCAGTCGTGCCACCTCCTTTTCCAGCGTTGAGTGTCATTCTGGCCTGATGTGGGGGGCTCTACGGTATATGTGTCTTACGTCTGAAAGCACGTGAGCTGCTGCTAACAATTCGATATGGACATCATGGGGTCCAGAGAGGGACGGCCGTCTGCAGCACCACGCCTGAAGGTCACACACCCGCATTCGCATCGATAAACATGGTAGGCTGGTGTGCCTATTACAAGGCTATATTAAGGCCCTCTCTTCTCCGCTGCCGGCGTTGTCGGCCCATAAGCACAAGGCAGGTATATATTGCTGCACCAATAGTAGCAGCTTTAAGGGACCGTCATCCTTTTTCATAGCTACAGCCAAGTGGGAAATGGCTTCCAGGAGCCATCCAGCACCAAAGGAAATATAGGGCTCACGGGAAACATAATGACAGATCTGTGTCACGGAGCAAAATCGCCAACCACGTCAGCAAGTGATGGTAAATACCCAATGAAAAGCAAACCATGCGCATGCTACTGTACACGGCCACATCTTTGCTCAGTATCCAGGTTAGTGCATAGCCACATCGAGAGGGTTACCTACTATGTAGATACATATTAGACATGGCAAACCTCAACTTTGATCTTTAGATTGGTTGCAGAATTACTAGTCCACGTCTTTGCGTGAGGTTTTAACCTTGGTCAAGGTCATGCAGGCATAACTTCAATAGCTGAACCATCGGTAGTAGTATGCACCATGGCATCACTGCCATTAATCCAGGTAGTTATAACCGTGAAGTCCTAGTTAGTCATCACCTCTCATCAATAAATCGGTGTCAGTCACAAAGTCTCCTCATATTTCAGGACACGAGGAACATTTCGGCAAGAGAGATGTATCCCCAACTAACGTACCGTCCTGACAGAATCTCACCACAATGAATTGCCGCCCAACAAGGTCGAATATTGGTCAAAACCATGGAATGCTAACTCCAGATCCCTTCATCGAATGTTCGATAACTTTCCGTGTAGTCTAAACAAAAGCTACTAAACTCCGACCCTAGTATAGATAACGCCACAATACTCGGCCAACAGTTATATATTAACGCCCGTTTGCCAAATAGCTTACATTGCTCGCATGCGCAATGAGGAACTTACAACATGTCAACGCGAACTTGCACGCCTTCGTCCACCCTTCATCGTTAGTGATACCCAGCCTGATGCTGAAATGGCCAATCCTGTCGTCGCCAATCCTGTCGCCTTCAATCTTGTAAGGCAAGACTAGAGCATTGGTAGAATATGCATGGACCCCAGTATCCGCCTTGGTCTGCTCGTGTACAAAGACCCCCAGCTGCCTGACCAGTTCCAGGAAAGCCACCATACCTTTGTCAAAGCTCCTATTCCACAACATTTGTAACGGGAGATCACCTGTGGAGTAGAGGTCCAGCACGCTCTTCTTAGGGGCTGGCGGGGGTCCACTTCTATGAGCACCCACTCGGCTCGAAGAAGGCGATACATGTTCGTATTTTATTATTTTAGACGCTGAGCCCATGGGCTGGGGCTCGTAGCCATCGAATTTGTATCCGAGCTTATCGGCTACTGTGACGACCAGTAGGAGTGCTTGGCCCCAGGCCGCATTGATCTCGGGCCAATCAACAGGCTTGGACGACAACTTTCCCAGCCTAAGACCGTTGATTGTGGCAAAATTGCCATCGTGATGTATAGAGAAGGTGTCGTTGTAAACATTTGCACGTTGCAACTTTGTCAGGAGCTGGGAGTCGTGGTCGAATTTGGAGTTGATGCTGTCTCTCTCGTTCTGGAATTCGGTGAGCTTTGAGCCGAAGGCATTGCGATCCCGCCAGAACTGTTCCTCTTCGGCATCCAGTTTCTGAGACTCCTCTTCAAGAGCCATTATCTCCGAGTCTAGGGCCGCTTTTTCCCTCTCCAGCTCCTCTAGCTCTCTCATGGTACCCTCCTCCTCCTCCCTAGCCTCAGCGAGGCGACGCTCCGCTTCGGCGACTTCTTCGTCGGTAGGGACATCGGCCTGGACTTGTTTTAAGTAACTAGCGTAGGCGTCTCGTTCACGCACACTAGATTCTAATCTCTTCTGGAGGCCATCCACGAGCATCTCGGCACACTCAACACAGACCGGGTGGTCGACATCAGACCGCGCAGACAGGATTTCGAATAGTCTGTTAATACGCTCTGCTTCATGGGGCTGGGCGGTCCTCCCGTCACCGCGCTGGCCTGTAGAGAACGATGCTCGACGCTGCTGGCTGGGGCCTGGTTGCTCGTGGGGAGTCGTCAGCCTTGGCGGAGCAACCTGAGACTCTGTTAAAAGCACGAATGACATGGCGGAGCTGTCGCGAGGGTGTCCATCGCCACGCACGCCGCTGCCTTGTTTCTTGAAAATCGGCGGGCCGGTGTTGCTGGAAACCCTGTCATACAGAGTCCGTCGTTCGGGTTCGTGCGAATAGGAGGACCGCGCAGACTGTGAACGTTTCGGTGGCTGTTGGGCTGAAGAAGCTAGAAGAGGAGTGCGCGTGTTAGCCAGCAGAGGTCAAGAGAACCATGCACGGGGATGATGATGACAGCGACAACAGACCAACTAGTAGGTCGAAAGCAGCAGGATTCAGATCGGCTAACGACCCGTCGAGCCTCAGAGGATTACGGCATTTTTGACAATACATGGCGTGGGAGATATAAACTCAGCAACGGGCAGGATCCCCTGCAGCGCATTCGGTTGGGTCAAGGGTCGGTAGGTAGTAAGCTGTAGAGCAGCTGAGACGGAGGGCGCTTTTACGTAGGTAGGTAGATAGCGAGAGAGCTGTTTTGTCTTGATTAGTGCCGGTATTAATGTATTGATGCTGGGGGAGACTTTCTATACCTTTCCCACTGTCCGAGGTCTCAGCTTTGTAATATGTGTACCTACGGAGTATAGGGTTGATGAAGAAAAACTTGGGCTGTGACTCGGGAACACTCGATACGTCATGTGCTAGTCTAGGTAATCTGCAGCAGGTACCAGGTCGTCCTATCTTCACGTGGGGTCGAAGTGATGTCTGCAAGTACCGTACAGTACCTAGGTAGTTACTGTATTAGGTAGGCAGGCTAAGTATGTACATTCTGTACAGCAGGTACCTAATCAATAGCAGGGCTTCAACGCGGGGTCAGCTGCGAACGCGTCTCGCACCATGTCTGGATATAGTTAGCACTTTCCTTACAGTGGAGTACCTACATATAATATGTACCCGTAGTAGAGTGCTCCACTGCTGGCCGGGTACCTAGGTAACGCTTGTAACGCTTTTAACGCCGCCGAGGGATGGTCACTGTCGCATTATCAACAACATCTCGATCGTGTTGGTGCTCCGCGAGCGCACCACTCCCCTATTGAGGGCTACTTACCGATAGGTGACCACCATACCCCTGCGAAATGGCAAAGGGCACGCTATCGCAACGCTACCCAGAATGGAGCCCCCCTCGAAACGGTTGAGGCTCGACCCGTCTCCCTACGGCGTCGACGACGACGACGAAAACCAAGATGAGCTTTCCATGACGCCCGCGCAATTCAATGCGTCGCAAGACCCCATGTATCAGCTTGATAAGGGACGCGCGAAGGCTGCCACGCGGCTCAAATCCACCTTGGAAGACATATTCGAAAAGTACGGCAAGGATTTCGACGGCGACGACGACGTCATCAACTTTTACACAGACGAGATCGAGGTTGACAACGGCCATGTCCTATCGCTGGAGAGCCGGAACGATGCCGCCACCGAGGATTCTCTTTCTGCCGACGAAGAAGAGAGGATCATAAGCGGCAAGTCGAGCGGCCGACGGAAGCGCCAAAAGTCGCAACCGAAATCGCAACCGAAGTCACTCATACCTGCGAGCCATCCCAAGAATAAGCCCAACTCCAGGTCGCAGTTTAATTCACCATGGAACGACCCCCCGGGGCTGGGAACGTATCGACTATCATCGCTTGCTTTCTCTTGCCCCCCTTATGACGCCCTTCCACTTTTTGATTTTGGTCCTTCTCCATCCAGGGACGGACCCATTGATCCAGTTTGGCAAGCCCCTGACTTGCCCGTCCAACCGCGTCGCCAGCATACATCGTTTATTGGGGCAGCCGGGGGTCGGTTCAGCCCTTTCAGCACGCGGCCTCATCATGTTGCCAAAAGACTTGTGACCGCCAAGTCTTTTCTTCTACACACAACCTCTTCTTCTTCCATGGCCAGCAATGGCGCCGTGGAAGAAGAAGATGATATTCTGCTTGGCGGGAGTAAGCGAGACCAACTGCCTATTACACACTCACGATCCCCTGGGAAGACTGGTATGCTAGTCGCCTCCAGCGCTAGTTCAAGCCCATCAAGCCAAAGTCCCGGTCAACAACCGCCATTTTATGGAATTGGCCTCGATGGTGACCTTAGAAAAGAATCAATCCAAGATAGAGCTGTGGAACCTTCAATGAGGGACACTTCCTCGGCATCTTGTCCACCAGCTGAGGAAAATGCACGACCTTATCAAATAGCAGCAAGTTCACATAGCCCATCTCCTTCACGTATTAAAAAGGGACGGCCCAAGAAATCAGATACTCGCAAGCCTACTACGTCGCATAATGAAGAACTCAACACCGGACACCGCCCACTTCAAGCAAATGAAAGACGTATTGAGATTATAATCCCAATGATGAAACATTTGTTTCCAGCAGAAATAGATCGAGAGCTGGTGATTAAAGAGACAACCCCGGCGGTCGGCGAGATTCCCAAAGAGCCGCACATGGAACAAAGCGTATTGATTGACGAAAATAAGGAAATTCCGCACTCACAAAACAGCCTACATACAACGCCGCCAATAGGTAGCCATGAAGACTTAACACTCCATCAACCGTCTCCAGAGTCTGCTGAGGGTCCACGAGATGCGGACGTAGAACATCCTATCCAAACATCCGAAAGCTCCAAGGATGCTCATAAACCTTCGTCTTCGCCAGATTCACGGACGCGGCGGCCGAAGCGAACAAAGAAGCAGACAGAACTACTAATTGCACATACTTCACAGCATGATGAGCAAGATCTACAAAACATCAGCAATAAGACCAGCCAAGGGTCTTTTGAAATAGAAACGGACGCTTCCACGGACGACTATATTACCAATGGTCTTTGTCAAATAGAGCAGAAGCCGAATCGCGACTGTGAAAACGACGGGATGCCTCTCGGCTCACAGCGCTCCCCGATTATAGACATAGGCATAGACGAGCACGCAGCCTATAGCATGAGCATAGAACAGAGTGCAGAGAGAACTCTAATCAAACAGCACGACCCCAAAGCACCTTCCTTCCGGTTGCCATCTCCAGCAGAAACTTCGTACGAGGGTCCTACGGATTGCATGATACAAGTATCCGGTTCGGCCACTACAGAAGCGATCGTTTTCGAGACGGCCATATTGCAAGAACTAGAGACCTCCCACTGTAATGATGAGAGGATTCCCCTTAATGAGCATCCTGCACCCGTCGACTCCCATGGAGAAGAGGAGCTCTCTATACCCCGCTATGCTCCAGATAACGAACTTCCCCATCATGATCTGCAGTTTGGGGAACTGCTCAGCATTTCGGAGGTACTAATCCCACATGAGGCCCGAACCTCCACACCCGATCAAGACATCAGATCTCACAGTCCTGGGCATTGGCCAACCTGTGAGACTACGGAGCCCCACCCACACTCAAGTGAAGACTCTCTACCCCGGACTTTTGGGCCACCAGGTACATGTGAGGATCAGGAGTCCGGTGCCTCTGGTCGGCCTTTGCTTTCCAGCATACTTCTCGCTCAAATTGATGGTCTTCAGCTAGATTCAGATCCTCCGGATACCGAGCGAAGTCCTTCCCCCCAGGCCATCGAATTGCCGGATCAGGACCTGTCAGCTTTTCCGGTCGAAGATGATGCCCATTCCACCTCCAAACTAGTAGTGCGGCTATCATCGCGTAAGACGCAAACCGATGCTCAATATAACACCGGAATTGGTAGGTCACCGAGCCCCGAGCTAGGGACTCCCATCAGGTCCGAAATAATCTCCGGGGCCATTTCTCCAACCAAAGACTCACCCGTCCCTACAACGCCCACGAGGAAACGGGTGCCCAAGGATGCAAAACCTCGAAGTGGTCATCGCCGCAGTCCGTCAAGCAAACTCTTTCCTCTTAGCTCCCTCATACCTGACGGCATTGACGACGAGAGCGATGACGAGCTCAGTATCGCGGGCTCCTTTTCTAGCACGGTGTCGAGATTTCATTCCCCCTTTTCTCGTACGAGCGCCAACGACAACGTTGGTCTACCGCCATTACTCTCCACACCTCGCAAGACAACCCGGAAATACGCTGTCCTCGCGGGGTCCCCTTCGTCCACGCGGACACCGACTCGGGTTCTCGGGTTCAACCGTGGAGGGAACATGCCTCCAGCAACGGACTCGCGTGCACGTCGCAGTCAGACTCGGCGACGAAACCGCGCAGTTCATAGCTCGCCCCTAGCCCGCACAGTTGCCGAGCGCCTGCTCAGCAGCCCGACGAAGAGACAGCGCGCAACCCCGCAACGACCTCCCAGTTTAGTGGCCTCGCCACGCGGTACCTTGCGACGGTGCGGTGAGGACGGGTTCGTGTGCGAGCGGGATTTCTGCCTAACATGCTGTAAATAGGTCAGTGAGGCCTTCCGAGGTTGTCAGATCAATATATCCAACATCAACACCCTTTCGCTAATGATGTTTTGGCGCGCATTGGTGTTCTATCTGGTATTAACGCCACCATGTTCAACATCTTTATTACTGTCAGATGCCGCGGCGACTCAGCCATGTACCAATTTTTAAAACACGTATAGTTAAATAGGTATAACATGGATGGACACCAACTCATAGCATAGCATAGCTGGCAACAGGCCACAGCTGGAGCCCAATGACAGTCATTCTAGGCTTGCGCATTATGATAGCCAAGATAATCATGTTGACACCGCGTTTAGGCGCGATAAGGGGCACAGATTCTGCGTTGCATCTAGAGACGAAATAGCATTAATACAATGAACCAAAGACTACCGCGTCCAGTTATTTATCTATCGTAGCCTGATCAATACATAGTTGTAAGGCAGGTACGAGGGACAAGTGCCGAGATCATTACCCTCGTAATGGCTGCATGTCTAATGTGTTAAATTGAAGTTTGAGCTATTTGGTTCGCGTGATACTTCCCTATATCGCTACTAAAGAAACCCATCATGTCTCCCGTAATCGCAACGGGGGCCTGTAAGATAATCGCTCGAGGAGAACCTTGGAACGAACCTCATCTTGTAATAGAGACTACTTTCAGCTTCAACGCATATATTATTACATACGTATCGATCGACCCGTCTCATTCATCTGCTCTCCTACAAGAATATGCCACTTCCCTTGAATGCCGTTTATGAACTAATAAATATGCGAAACATGGAAAAGGAGCAAAAATAGAACAAACGCCGCTAGGTCCTACAGTTACCCCGAAAACTAGAAGATCCAAAAGAAAGGAACAAGGAATTGACCGCTGATTGGCAAACTTGCTAAGCGCCGATCTTAAGGACACTGGCAGTCCAATTACTGGTTCGGTCCACGTTTCACTGATATGAGGATCGCAAGTGGAGGTTGCGGGATTTGAGTAGAGATGTCATGGTCCACTGGCCTGAGAGGTATTTAGAAAAGCGTCGGATAAAATTGTCCTTCGGTGGCTCGAAGTGCTTTGCATTGTACGTTATCGGCGTCTCCTCTGTGCGGGGGCGACATGATTTCATCAACAGTCCTAATACAGACAGCGCGGGATGTCGCAGTAGATATCTACATGAGCAGAAGACTAACTACTATCTTGCTACCATCAAGATAGCCTTGATCGGTGGGCCACCACCACGGTCGAGTTAGCGCCAGCTCTCTCGGACGAGCGCTTAGGCGTTTCTGTATCTAACACGACGTTGATAGAGTCATGATTCGTGTGCAGATAGGTGTAGGTTCGGGTATCTCAAACAAGAAGGTGTGGTTGACAAGGTAACCCTAGATTGGGATGTGACAACCAATGCCTTCTCAGGTTTCCGAGCTCACAGTTGCACCACCAAGATATTGCTTCAGTGTTGCCTCATCTCGAATAGGCGCAAAGTAAGGGTGTGCCATGGCCTCCTTGGCAGTAAGGCGTTCCTAATTTTTTGTGAGCAGTGGATTGAGATGGGAAAAGGAAATATCGAACCTGATGATCGTATCGCAACAGTTTGTCGAGGAAGTCAATGGCCTCGTTACTAACGAATCGTTGATTCTCGGAGTTGACAAAACTGTGCCAAGCCTTCTTCTGGAAGCGGCCGAGGATTTCATCGTATTGGGGATCAAGCTCGATCTCGTACTTGTCCAGGTAGTCGAACAGATCGTCTGTACCAAGGACCTTGGCGATTTTGACAAGCTGGTCCGAGTTGCTGTTTCCGTGGAAAAAAGGCTCTTTTCTAAATATCATAGATGCAAACATAGCACCAAGACTCCACATGTCCAGACTGTAGTCATACTCTTGGAAATCTACTAATAGCTCTGGTCCTTTGAAATAACGTGAGGCGACCTAGTCATGAAAGTTAGTGTTGTCTAATGACGATCCTTGCTGATAGATCAACTCAACTCTCCCACTCCGTCCAAGCGCACGAGGTTGGTAATTATCGCGGACAAAAGAAAGATCCGCAATGACGACTTACGCGCACATTATATTCGGTCCCAGGGTGATAGAACTCGGCCAGGCCCCAATCAATTAGACGCAACTGCAGCAGTGTGAGCAATTGAACGTATATCGGCAATATAGGCTCCGGGGTCACATACTTTTCTGTTCTCATGATCGATCATAACGTTATGAGGTTTTACGTCTCTATGCATGATTCCCTTGCTATGGCAAAAGTCCAGGCCTTTCAGGAGCTCGTAGATGTAGTATCGGACATCAATGTCGTTGAACTTGGGGTAAAGGCTCCTGAAGTCGGTATTGTTGACGTACTCGAAGATAAGCGAGGGAGTCTTGCTCTACAGGAGGGAACATTAGCATCCGTATATTCTATATACTGGCCTCTGGTTCAAGGCTCGGGCGGACGAAGACCAAGGACATACCTGACTATCCCTCACAACATCTAGCAAGGCAACGATGTTGGGTCCACCCGACAAGTTTTGCAGGATTTTGATCTCTCGCTTGATCTTCTTCTTTTTCACGGGCTTGAGAACCTTGATTACACATTTTTGGTAGTTGACAATGTTGATACCCTCGAAAACCTCGGAATACTTGCCGCGACCTGGTTCGTGAGCAAGAAACATTAGCATCGCTGACCGGTCCATGGTGGGACGTGTTGCGACATACCGATTTTGCGGACAACTTCGTAGTTCTCTAGTACCCCCCAGCCTAGACACATGCACCAGTCAATACGAGTCCATCGTCTGGATGAGTGGGAAAGGGGCTACACCAGCCGCAGATACAGCCGCAGACTCAGAGGCAGACGACGTCGACGGAGATAGGGCACGAGATACGGAAGGGCGGGCTCAGTCGCAATGCAAGTCAGCAGAGGCGGTGCTGCACTCACTAATATTAACAGAATCATAGTCCCAATAGCTCCTGGGCATGTTCTGGTTGACGTCGGCGTAAACCCGCGCCATGGTGACTGATGGCACTGGGGTTGTATCGATGCAAATTGGGCAAGGCTAAGGGCTGGCTGGGATGGTGGGGAATGGGAAGGAAAAGAAGATGCTATAAAGATAGCGAGGGTATGTTGGTACCTAGTGAGAGCTGCCCAGGGGCAACGACGAGTCCCACTAAATTAAAGTGCAGGCAGGGTAAGGTAGGTAGGTAGGTAGGTAGCCTACCGAACGAAGCTGGATGCAGCAATGCCCGAATGAGATTAATTGCGTTCACCAGGAGTCGCTCAGGTAGGTTGGCATGATGAGAGGCGATTGGGGGGTAGGGAAGAAGATGTGAGGTCCTTACCTTATGTACCTATACTGCCCACCTCTGCCGCCTAGCGATACCTACTGTACCTCTGTATTGTAGTTGCTTAGGTACTTACCTCTGCAAACGGCGGGCAACACCAGCAGGCAGCGGGGTAATGTGGACCCGGTGAAATTCCGGTGCCCCACCTACCGTCCATTCGTGACTGCCAGCCAACCAGCCAGCCTTGCCGCCAAACGGGACCTCCCGTTGCTGAAGCAATGCAGCACAGTGGTCATATCTTGTTCGTTGCGCACTGTACTTAGCTTTCTGGTACAGCTTCATGCGGCATCTCCCACCTGATGCTCAGTAAAACTAGGACGCCCTAAGCACTACAGTTCCTCAAGTTACCTATCATGGACGTAGCCTACGTGTTAGGTACTGAATACACAATGATTGTCTTGCGAGTCAGTCTCACCAAGGGTAGATGCCTAAGTACCTACATAATGTACCTCCGTGTACCTCCGTGAGTGCATAATGGGCCGGTTTACTTTTACCCACGCTTTCAGTACCTATAGTCCAAGTATATCTTCCATCTGCCCATGTCCGTAATATCACGTTGCTCCTAGGCGCTTCCATTAATTCTATCCTCATCATACAATCTCGAGAGACGATCCAATGCCAGCGTGATATCAATACAGAGGTCTCGCTCTTTCTTCACCCACGGCCATCATTTCTTCCAGCTAGCTAAGAGAAAGCCCCGCGGTTACTATATCGCAACCGCTTCCACTCGCATAGCGTGGTCCACACGTCTCGTCTAATCAGCGTTAGCTTTCATCACGACGCAAGAGATGCTGAACATGTTTATGAGGCTCTGCCACTTTCAGAGAGAAGATTAATGTCTCGACATGCGCCAGTTACCAGACCCGACATCCGTCAGCTGGGCCAACATCAGGCAGGGCCTACTGACTTCCGCCTAAGGATGACGATACAAAGGTTTTCATCATGTGGATATGCATAGAAGAGATGATAAAGGAACTACTGACCTGGATTCTAAGGCCTACTTGTCTCAATTTCTCACAATGCCATCAAGTAGTGAAGAAAGCTAAGTGCAATACACACCTATTTCCACGCAGACAGTATTCAATCATCATAGGATATCTGCTTCCGTTGCGTATTCGATGCTCCGCTAGGGTCTTGTGGCATGCCGAGATCGTCGTAATGCAGGCTGTCCATACCAGCATCGACAATATCCCACGTTCTCTTGCGCAGATCTGGCTTCTTTTCCGGCTGGAATTTTTGGGTTTCCCTTCTTCTTTGCCTAGCCCGTAACTTCTTTTGACGTCTGATCTCAGCCTTGGTTAACACGGGCTTCTCTGTTTCGATCTCCCCGTCTTCGCTGCCTTCCACGGCATCATCCATGGCATCCGAGTTTCCGAGAGACACCACATTGTCCAATGGCGTATGTACCATCTCTTCGCCGGCGAGTTCGGTAGAGGGATAATTATCTGTAGTTTCCGGCTTCAAGGCCTTTCTCTCGGCGCGACGTAGTGCTTCGATCTCGGAATGGCGGAAGATGGCAATTTGTTCGTCAGTCAGGGTGCGCTTCACCCCATCGGGGTAGTATCCCAGCCCATCATCCTCCTCCTCTCCTTCGTAGTGATAGCAGCTACTACTGTCATTATTTGCGAAATCCGGTCGCAGGAACTGGCATTCGAAGAGACCTATGGCATCGTTGGAGAGGTGCGTCGCATAGAATGCGGCGATGTCTGCCTTGCAAACTGTTAGCTTCGGCTGTGCCGGAGGCGAAATCAAGAGAGAATCCACACAGACATACTTGCGATACTTCCGGTGCTTTAAATGATGGCAAGAGGTGCAGAGCAGCGGACATCGCGCAGTATTTACGCGCTCATCGATGAAAGGGTGATGGAAATGAGAGTACTTCAGTAAATTCTAGCTACCTAATTGTGTAGGTAGGTACTGTGGGGTCGGCAAACGGCTAAGGTATAAAAGAATGGGCTAGGGGTTATTTATATACTCACAAACTTACCCTTCTATATTATATTCTAAAACACTTATTTAGCTGGCTTTATATGCACTGGCTGGTCAAGCATACATACAAATACAGTTCATTACACCCCTGTTGGTGGCCCTCATCACAGCACTCAGGTACTATAGGTAGGTCAGGCATTCTAGAAAAAGCTACAGTAGGTACAGTACAGTAAGTTGAGTGGACCTTGATTCTCCACAAGTGTACAGTAACATCGATGTTATTTCCATGGAGCTAATCCGTACTTACATACATGTAAGAGGTATGTCAATACCTACTATACAGTAGTTAATTGCAATAGAGATTCGGGGATACGCCAGAAATAATACTACATGTAGGCAGATGAACCTTAAGGTGGGTACTTGTAGTAGAGAAATAAACCAGGTACAACATAAAATAAATACGTGTTCGTATATTGGTCCACGTATAACTAAGTGTCGTAATTCATACAATCATAAGTCATATTCTAATGTTCATCAGGCACCCCCAGCAGAACCAGTCCAGACAATCTCACGAGATGTGATGCACCAAATAAAAGCATAGGGAGAGGAATTCAATAACTGAAATGTGCGTGCGTCAAGTATTCTTCTGAATGAGGCCAATGAGCAGCAACGGACGGCGGCATACAAGTCTTGAAAAGACTATCCGTCTGTTCATGTTGCGCTGAGGAGGGCCAATGCACTTTGAAAAGCTTTCACGACCTCGGAAACTAATGATGCGACCTGCGGTTAGGCTTCCCATCAAGTTTTGCGTGGCACGGCCGGAACTTACGATGCTGCTTCTTCTGGGCTAGCGATTGTTCAGAGAGCTGAACGTAACGCTCACGTGTTTGCAACCTATAAGTAGTCTAGGTTTAGGATCGAGTTCTTAAAGTGAGGAAGCGAGGTGCAAAGGACGGACCGTTTTATAGCCCGTTCGTTATCGTAAGTTGATGATGCAGAAGCCCAGACATTGAAGTACTAGTGGCGAGGTCAGTCAACATTGTAGCTATCGCAAAGACAGCTGGCTAGCTATACGCACCTTGACCAATTGCGCAAACTCGTCCAACAACATTTTCTCTTTCTCGTCGGCCTCTTGGAGGGCCTTTTCATAGCGGTCCTCAAAGTCTTCCCAATCAAAGGGCGCAAGATGACCCGGGCTGGTCATTTCCGATCTGTCGCTTCGGCGCTTCTGTGTCTCAGGGGTCTGAGCTCGGTGATGACGCTGCTGGTGGCCTCTGGGGTGTCCTCCATTAGGAATCATGTCGCCATTCAGAATTTGTGTTGGCGGGGGTGAATCAAGCGGCCCTTGGGGATTCAGTCTGACGGTGGTATCCTGTGGCGTTTGTGTGGATTGTTCCAGCTGACTGGGTGGCTCGACCAACATAGATTGGTCCATCATGGAACGTTCGGGCGTGTGAGGCATTTGGGTGGGCGAAGAAGACCTAGGAGTTGTAGACATCCTGGTTGGTTTGATTAGTTGCTCCTTTGATTGATTATTGAATGAGATGACCAGCCAACGGTCCAACAGTCCAACAGCCCAACCAGCCCGCAAATGTGTCAGTCACTGGAATATAGCGAGAGAGAGACCTATAGCCCGCAAGGTACCTAAGGTATTCCACAGCTCTTTGGCCCTTGGCTCTACAATTAGACGATTCGACTCGAGCTTAAAGAATGAATTGGCTAATGAGATGAGAGACAATGGACAATGGTAGCTTCTAGGTTGGGGCAAGAAACCGCCAACGTCTGCGACAGAGGAAATACAACATACAGTAAGTAACATAGCGGCCTGAAGTCGATTAAAGCCATCCAATGAACGAAGCTTGGCATCTACCATGTACGACCGCGATAACGCGGATGGGGGAATCTCGCACGGCGGTTGTAGGTATGTACTTGCAGTATAAAGTACAGTACGGAGCACAAGTACATACAGTACACTGGTATCCAGTGGAGGTAGCAGGCTAGTATCGGATGGTATCCACCAGCAACCTTGGAAGAACCCACTTTCGAACGTCACAAGGACGAACCCTGTATGCCTATGACTTGCGTCTATGACTGTAGCTGCCGCCTTCTCATCCCATCTCAACGCTTCTCTCATGTACCGCCGCGTCTCGTGCCAGTGCAATCCCGTTATCCCCTAAGCAATTACTTAGGCCGACGTCTTGTCACGGGCTCCTCATACAGCCACAGGTAGCCACAAGTAGATATGCGGCTTACAACTCGCTCGCATCGCTCGCTACATACCACCGTCGAGGCAACGAGCTGCCCTCCGTAGAAGCCACAGAAGCCATAGAAGCCATAGAAGCCATAGAAGCCATAGAACGACGACACATCGCTCCGCTTCCACCCGTTAGCCGACAGACCGCGAGCCCACCATGAACTGTGATATCTGCGAGCGGCCGCACCACCCGAAGCGCCTGCCCTTCCTCTGCGCCGTCGATGCGAGAAACGAACTGTACGAAGGCCGCATCGCAAATGCTAAGATGCTCATGGAGAAGGAAGTCGTTGAATCCCACGTCAACAAGCTTCTATCCGACAGCGATGCGAACCTCCGCCCCCGCCCTCCCGCAATGCGCCGGCTTTCGCGCACCTACGTTGGGAATTGCGCTTCCGAGGAACACAAGGCACGAGAAACAACAGAGCGCATAATCGCATCGGCCGACAGGCTCCGCGACGAAATGGCGGCGGCCAGGAAGCAAATCGAGGAGCGACGAGCCGCCATCGCACGCCAGAAGTCTAACGTCGCCACCGCATCTCAGGGGGTGCCTGCGCGCCGGAACAGGGAGCTGGACGAGACCAGGAAAGCCATCAAGATGACAAAGTACAGCTGGGACAGGGAATACGAGGCCATGACCCAGTACAAGGCCGCCCTTTGCATGGAAGTGGCCAAGCTCTATAGGCTGCAACGCGTTCGGCGAGGGAACCCGGTACGGTTCGAGTATAAGATCGGAGGCATTGATATCGTGGATTTACAAAATATGAACAGTACGACAGCCCCCCGACTCCTAGCCAAGCAAAGCTAACTGTGTAAAGGTGTCCAGCCTGAGCTCTTGTCGGCATCCCTAGGCCATATTACACATTTACTATTTCTTGCTTCGCATTACCTGGCTATTCGCCTTCCGGCCGAGATCACCCCGCCCCATAATGACTATCCTCGGCCCACCATATTTTCGCTGAGTTCCTCCTATCAACACGGCGAAGTCGCCTTCCCCGGCTCATCGCCCATACCTCCAGACCCACGCGATCGCCAGTTCGCCAACATTCCTTTCCCGAGGCCCCTCTTCATCGATAAACCTCTCACAACGCTAGCCAAGGAAGATCCGGCGACCTACAACGCATTTCTTGAAGCCGTCTGCCTTCTCGGCTATGATATCGTATGGCTGTGCCGGACGCAAGGTGTCCCTGTGGGTGATAACAACAACCACTTCGATGCGTTTGCAAGCATCGGCCGGAACATGTACAACCTCCTCATCAACTCGTCCCTCCAGCGCAATCCGCAGCAGATAGCCGACGACATCGGCAAGCAAATTGCTGTCAACGAGGGGAACGAGCCTACCGAGCTCGGTAAAGCCGCACCGCGTATGGGACTATATTCTCATGGCAGCGGGCACGCCTTCCTAGGCAGCGCTACTGGGAATGATCTAACACGGAACTTCAAGCTCCCGAATCCGATCAAACTCATGGACAAGCTGAAATCCAAACTCAACCACGAGAACGCTATTCCGGAATGGGAGGTGCTCGAGGACGATGCCTGGGCCCTGGACGATGCCGATGACGGGGTGCTCGTCGGTGGGGCGAGACCAAAGCCGAAGATCGGCGAGCGGGGCGCCCGCTTCGGGTTCGACAGTTACATGAGCGTCAACACGGTTAAAAGTGGCGGTAGTGGCGACCATCCCCCAGCCATCATCAGCGCAGCCGCCAACGGCAAGAGCCGCGAGAAGGGAGAGAAGAACAGCAACGGGTGGATGAAGATTAAGCCTAGATAGACAGGTCACCTCTACACAGCATCATAGTAGTATTCGAAGGAACTTGGATATATAGTGATGGGATCAGCATCGCTAATCATGCGATGTCCTGTGCATAGAGTTCCAGCCTCTTAGAGTTATTTTATCTTTGTACGGTTCTATAACATGTATAGATAGCATTACGCCAGCCAAACACGAAGATAGAATTAGAGCAACGCGACATTCCAATGGTGTTTTCGGTCCAGGCAGTGTAATAGTAGAAGACGTAAGCGAGCCAAGGGTGACTCAGTGCTGTCCAATATCAGCGTAGTAAACGACCTTTTCCCAACCCGCATGAAACAAATAATTAGATAAATAGAGAATTTCAATCAAGTTTAACCGCGCCTTTCACAGATCGGGGTCAGCGTCGTCTTCTTCTGATGCATACTCGGCTCCTGACGATAATGATAAACTATTGGATCTTGACCGATGTAGGGGCGGTACTTATTCCAACGCCAGCTCGCCACCAACCTCGAAGAACATTCTCAGCAGCTCTTCCTCGTCTGGCTCGCTGGGCTGGGACACTCCAACACCCCCGTTTGCATCCGCATCTTGCTGTTGGGCCGTTGGCAGCGACGGAGAATCGAGCCAATCGGGAAGTGAAGGTGTGCCATCCACACCGAAGAATTCGGTCATGGGATTCGCAGCACTAAATGTAAACACTTCAGGGTCGCTGTCAAGCAATCTCTGAAACTCCTCATCGTTGTAGTCGGTAAATTCGGAACCCGAATCCAACAGTTCGGGTTCGTCCGGCGCGAGTGCCGGGGGTTCGGTGAAATATGTAGAAGGCAAATTGGGAGCAGAGAAACTGAAATTGAAATCTGTCGCTGCGGAGGTTGTGAGAGCACCAGGAGCCGGCGCCGTCGATGGAATAGGGGGAAGCGTACTCCCAAAAGTAAAGATACCACCCCCAGAAACCTGCCCAGAAGGTGCCGTAAGTGTACTAGGAAGATCATAACCGGAAAAGGTGAAAGCGGCGGCTGTGGGGATCCTCGGCGCCGTGGGAATACCAACTAAAGGTGCCGTGGACGGGATAGAGAAAGACGTATCTAACAACGTAAAGGCGCCAGCTGCAGCATGTGCCGAAGACGTCGTGGTAGGATCGCGCTGCCCAAGAACAGACAACGCACTAGCGGCTGTATCAGCACAAGTGTTTGCATCGGCAGCTGTGAGCGACGCAACGGGGATCAGAGGAGTAGGAGTCAATAACGCTGGAACGCCCGAGAAGGTAAACGCATAATCCATAGGCTCTCTCGTGCTTGTAGAAGCAGTCGTCAGTGTCATAGGGGGGACATTGGGCACGGAACCGGGAGAAGCAAGACCAGCAGCTGCGCGAAACTCTGTGCTAAATCCCGTGCTTGTAGGCGTAGCCATAGGTGCCCCAGGTACAAGATGAGCCGAACCAGCTGGACTTATAGTACTAAAGAGAGAACACGCGGGAACTCTCATGCTCGTACCATCACCACTAGCTGTATGCACCGTAAAAGGAGACGGGGTAGGAGGTGTATATAATGCCGGAACAGTCGAGACATCACGCGTGGAGGCAGGAACTGGGTTAGGAATGAAACGAGCAGGATGAGGTGCGGGCACAAAATCGCCAATAATCCATTCTAAGACACGCTGCTGGTAACCCGCACTCTCTCGCTCATACTCGAGCTCGGAATTGAGATCCAATCGCACCAGTGCGTTGATGAGTTCATCCATCATTCCATCATCCGTCGAGTCTTGCGTGGTCTCATATTCATATTCATATATAGGCTTGTTCGATGACTTAGTTGGAGCCTCGACGTCGAGGTTCGCCGATTCCTGTCGGGTCACAAATTCAATAGCCTTATCGGCCATCTCAGAGAAGGGATGATGAGCAGCCAATGGGTCATGGTCAGGGATGGTGATAAGCTCAGCGCTCTTCTGAACTTCCGGGATGATCTGAGCAGGAGCAACGGGGACCGAGGGGGGAGAGGAGACCGGAACTGCGCTTGAAGGCTGATGTGAAGGAGCCGCAGAAATCTCTGCCACAACGTCTGTCGTGAAGGAGATCTGCTGACAAGGTTGACAAAATGGAACCATAGAAGTCTCTGCTACAACGTGTGGATGGACGGCGGCATGCCGACGTTCCATCTCATGTGCTCTGCGCTTTCGTCTACTGTGAAAGAAATTCAAATTAGTGAGCTGACGTAGAGATACTGCTATAGGAGAAAACGTACACGATAGGAATCACTTCATCGTACGCGCTTCGGCCCACAAAGGGGTAGGGCTTGGTGAATGGTTCGTAAAGCTGCTTCTTGGGGGTGTGATCGGCTTTCTAAGCCTCTCGTCCACTCCTAATCGTCGTACATGGGCCAAAAAGTGACGAGCAGCGGCTCCTCCGTTCTAGTTCCAGCTCGCGTTGCCGTTCGCCGCGAAGCTGCTCTTCCCAATTCTTCTGAGCCGCCTGCCTCTGGCGGCGAAGTACGTCCGGGGGTAGCTTCTCTCGTCTGCGCCGAGCCCAGAACTCCTGCGATCGCCGCTCGAACTCGACGAGGCGCCATTCAGGACACCAGGCGTAGCTCTCCGTACAAGACCAAACGATGTTCTTGACGACCTCGCTGGTGACGTATATCACCTTGTTGGTGAGCCCAAGAAGGACCACCAACACCAGCAAGGCGGTAGGGCGGGCGCACACCTCCCAAGCGTGAGTCCAGGGAGTGATCCAATCCAACTCTAGATTGGATGGCCAAAGAACGGGGAAAGGGCATCTTCTGGTCGTTTGTGAGAACGGTCCGCACAGCTTAAGCCACAGCAAGATGCAGCTCTCAGGGATGACCCACTAGAGCACCCAAAGTCAGTTATCGCCAATTTGAGGATGATCTGTGAGGGTTCCAAGAACCTCTCGACATCATATTGGCCCAAAAAGAGAGAGCCTATGCTCTAAAAGTTGCCCCCCCCCCCCCCAAAAAAAAACAAGAAAAAAATAGCTCCGACAGTGACTTACGAGGGCCATCTGCGGACCTACTACCCAACAACGGTAGCTGGCCAGACCCAGCCAGAAACTCCACCAACCGTAATTAGTGTAGGTAGCAAACAGCGACTGCAAAACTGTTGCGGCAATGACCAACCTAGCCGAAGCTAGGAAGGCGAGAGAGAGGCAGAGAGTGGCGGCGACAAAGGCCCAGACACCAACTGCCGGGTGCTGTTTACACGCTGGAGTTAGTAATTACCGAAGAGAGTAAGATTTCAGCTCATGTTTCGGGAGCATGCAGGAACAATGAGGCCGGAAACGTGCCAAAAGGAGTAAATAATGACTCCAGGGGACTAACTACGTTCCAGCCGTACACCACGGCGATGACCGACATCGATGTTCCGAAGAACGGGAGCAACACTTAGGGCATTTGTGTTAGCATTGTCCTCTCGTAGATTTATTGGTACATGATGTGCGGAAGACATGGCTGAGCGCCGACTCATCAGGAAAACAAAGTTCGTCGCGAGGTGATAAGAATATATTAAGTTTTAGAAAACGCAATATTTCTGCAACCTCTTGATCATGCAGTCTTTAAGAAAGCTGCGCAGAAGGGACATTACTTACTCTCAGCCCAGTGGGCGAAGAGGGCGAAGGTGACAGCAAATGCCACAAGGGCAGAAGAATGGTGAGGACGGGGAAGGTTAAACATCTTTAAAAAAAGAGAAATTAACCGGAGGCGAGTCGAAAATAAGAGAGAAGGGATTATGGTCAACAATCATGTGTAGGTGTGTGTGTGCGCGTGCGCGAACAAGGACGGAGCTGCGATCGATGCAATACTGTGGTTGAGAAAGAAAGGAAACCAGTCGAGTAAGAGCCGAGACACAAACCAATATCTCGGAAGGTGGAAGGCGGCTAGGTTGGCGCCATGTGATAGGTGAGCTTGTTTGCTGATGCAATATCCAAATCCCCATTGGGGAAGGTTGGTGTGGTTACCTGATCCCGAGGTGAGACATGTTATACCATAGTTATCTAGGTATGTTTACCATCCCTATGTAGTTGACTACGTAGAGTGACAAGAGAAACATAAGGGCATTGTGTTAGTTTTTAAACGCTTGAATTAATAATCCATCATCTAATAGTAGAGAATCTAATAAGAACCAGTTCACAGATATGCTTGACTAATACCTCAGGGACTAAAGCATATAGTCTTATAATAAGAAACCTGATCATTACATGGGCTGTGGCACTATAGATCTCACTACCAAGTAAACCCCCAGGTTCACTGGTGGTATAAAGAGACTTCGCTGTAATTCTTAAAACTGCGTAATTCTTCGCTGTAATTCTTAAAACTGCGTAATTCTTCGCTGTGCCATCTCAAAGTTAATTTAAAGCACTCTCTTAAAATAAGAAAACAAGGTGGGAACTCCACGTTGAATTCCATCCGCTAGGTTATCTCGCCGTTACCTGCGCCGAGTTGCTAACAAGAGCTACTAGGATTACAAACAAGACACTTGAATAATATCATAGGTAGAACACACATAATACGAAAACAACCATGTGAAGAGAACTCATTAATTCCGCCAATCAAATCTCAAGACAGTCGGATATCTCAATAACACAATAGGTAAACACCTCATCTCGCCACCCCCAAGAAACACCCCGCTGTCATAATTCATAACAACATTAGCATACAATACTTGTGGTGAGTCATCTTTACTTCCGTCCCCGCCCCAGTAGTCTCTCATGCAACTCAACTATAACATCACTCCAAGACTCCGTCTCACCGCGCTCTTCCTCTGGGACGACTGTAGCCCCAATGCGGGTTGTGAGATACTCGACGACCTTGTCGATTTTGAAGTGCTCCCCATAGATAACGTGTGCTTGAGGGGTGATTGATATCTGCAACCCCTCCGGAGTGTGTCGCCCATGGAGCTCAAGTTCAATCTCAACTTTCGTCTCTAAAGCTGTAAGGAGTAGTGTAGATCTGACAGCGATGGAAGAGTCCGAGGTGCGGGCGACCGTGGTGGGAAATGTGCAGTTCAAGAGCCGTATATCTGCCGCCACGCGATTAACCTTGTCCCACGCCCGACTGACTACGCTCAGCATATCGTGAATCTTGGTCTTGGTCTGCGCTTGAGTCATCCCGCGTACGTGATCCCTGATGCACTGGACGAAGAACTCTTTTTCGGGTGATGCGGGCAGTGGATCGCGGTCGCGATTGGCAGCGATGTACCAGAGATCGATCCGGGAGGCGTCTGGAGAAGGCTTGACTCCTCTGCTGAATAACGAGATATCGAATACAAGCTCGATTTCTCGCTGGAATATCATCGAAATGGTAGTGCCGCTAAGACCTGTAATAGCCCACCCGTGTCGTCTCTCTAGCTCATCGACTTTGGCTGTTATCGAATTAGTCATATCGCTCAGAAAACAGTTTCTAATTGGCACAGACTGACCTTTGAGAGAATTGATTTCATTAGATGTCCATCCTCTGCATTCCTCCCGTACCTTTTCAGCCTCTTCGATGTCAGCAACACAACTTCGCTTCTTCTGCGCCGCTGAGTCAACATTTGATTCCGCCTCAGTCAACTCCTTTCGTAGCTCCTCTATCATCCGCTTCTTCGTCTCGATATCCGAATCAAGAGTAGTTAGCTCGCTGCGGGCAGATTGTAGGTCTTCCGGATCACAGTCTGCGAGCTCTTGAGCTACAGCTTCAAGATCTTCACGCTCCGTTGATAGTACCTCAAATTGTTGCACGAGGCGAGGCAATATCGAGCCAAGAAGTGCTTGCTGCTTCTTCAAGAGTTCCTTGTCCGTCTCCATGCCTTCAAAGATCTTCTCAAGGCCTTCCTTGAGCCCATCCTGAAGTTTCATGCGCCATTCGTACCACATAGCCTTGCTGAGTAACCGTGCGTGGGTTTTGACATTTTTGAATTGGTTATCCATCAAGGTCTTAAACTCCGGGGTCGCCGTCATATACTCTTTGAAAAGGGGAGGGTTCTCTTCAAACGTTTCCGTCTCTATTTCCCGCACAATCCTTCGACCTTCTGAGATGTACTTCTTCAGCTCTCGACAAGACTAGTACAAGTTAGCATGTCTCTGCTGCCGATAATGTCCTTTGAGTGCGGGTTAGACTCACATGTTGGTAAAGTTCCAGCATCGGGACGGTGCAAGCACCAGCGACAACACAACGCTCCAAAGAAAGATCCTTCTCATCTCGAAGGGCATCCTTCTGAGTGCTGGGCACTTGGGTATGTCTCCGTTTCGTGGTAGTTAGTTCCATGAACCGGATACTGGTCATGTTTAAAAAGTCCTGAAGATGGATATGCTCTCCATTGCTGCCCTCGACGCCCTCGGAATTGGACAACGGAAGATCATGGAAGGTAAAGGTGTTGGTGGGTTGATCAGATGGCATATTCTTGAAACGGCTGTTGTTGTGGGGCGAAGAGGCCAGATTAGGACCCTTGCTGGGCGACCCAAACTCCAATGTTCTAGTAGTAGACCGATTGAACCGACCTGTGGTCTCCTCCTTTGACGGTGGTGCGCGTAGTCGGACGTTTTTGACAGGACTACTTTGATGGTTCTTAAGCCGTTTGATACCATCTCGATCATAATCGTCGTCGTCTTCTTCAAGCTCGGCAGGTCGCTTACCAAGAAGACCAGCAGCACTGCCAATATGTAGGCTCTTACGACCCTTCAAGGGGTTTTTCTTAGGCGTCATACTTGATATCATATCTTTCAACGTCGCTGTACCATTTTCCTCGTCCTCGTCGGCTCGCCTATCGAATATACTATTCTCATTCTCTTTATCTTCCTCTTCTTGGCGCTCCCAATCGAGTTCATTTTCCATAATCTGTGGCCCCGTAAAACTGACAGTTCTGAAGTTTTCTCGGTGAACAAACAGATCAGCGGTATCACCAATAGAGCCTCGCCGATCAAGGAGTTCGGTGACTTTTGGCGATCCAAGACCAGCGCGATCAGCACCAATGCCAGAGAGCTTGCGCTTCTGTGGGGTGAGCACAATTTGAGGCGTCGTAATACCGGTAGCGGAATCTTGTTGGAAGATTGATGACCGGTACCCGCGAATACTAGGTGCCCTAGGTGATTTAGTAGTTGAATTTAGGGTTGTTCTCTTGGGGGAAAGTAATCGTTTTTGTGATGGCAGTGAGGTTGGTGTCTTTACCGGACTTGATTGTAGAGGAGTACTGGGTAGGTCCAGCTTTCCTGGGCTCGTGGGCTTGGCGGCGAAAATGTTCCGTTTAGGTGACTTGCCTTTGGGAGTCTCCGAAGCCCGTCGATCACTACTGCGGCGAAGTCCTTTCCCTCGAAACGGAAGTTTGCCTGGACTCTCAGCTTCCGAGGTATCTCCAGCTGCATTCATTTCAGGCAGGTGGCCCTTTGATGGGGATCCCGATATGTCGTCTCCGTCTGGTACGTCTACTTCTTGTTCCATGATTTGTCTAGCTTGAGTATGACTTTGGGTCGGAGAAGCATCTCTAATAATGTTGCCAACCGCTGTAGTCATATCCATACCCATCGTGGCATCTCCATCGTCCTCGTTATCGTCTTCATTGTCAGTCGATATGATGCGACCAAGGCCGACAGTCATATCCATAGTTACTTCGTCATCTTTCGCCAGTGTGTGACGACGAGCAAGAGACATTCTCCGTTTCATGCCATTTGATTTGGATGTCGACACCACACCACCCATGACGGTAGTAAGCTCCATCGACATATCCTCATCGTCTTCATGCTCAGCAGGATCGTCGGTTTGGAGGCCCTTCCTTATGCCACCAATTGCCATGGTAAACTCCATAGTGGCGTCTTCCACTGAGGTGTCCTCGAACCTGTTATCATTGCCTGGCTGCACAGCATTCGCCTGAAGCCGCGAGGGGAGGATGCTCCCAAAGGCTCGCGTAACATCCATGGACATCTCTTCTTCCTGGAAATCATCTTGGGCATTACTCTGCGATGATATAATACCGCCAACGGCGCTTGTGATTTCCATATCCATGGGTGCCGTATCATCGTGGGTTGGGCTTGGCGGGTTTTCTTGCTCATGGGGAGTACCTACCGGCTTCGGTACAGGTTTCTTAACCCAACCAAAGGAGGGAATAATCTCCTCCTCTTCATCAATTCTTTGAGTTTCCGCCCGTCGAGTAGCGAGCCTCAGAGCGTCATCGAGCGTGTCATTATCATCATCTGAGAAACCTGAGCGAGCTGTCATGCCGGACGCGAAAGATGTACCGGTTATCTCATCGGCGTCAAGATCCATCGTCACCCCATCAGCATCGGAGTCACTGCCAGAATCCGAAACAATTTCATGTACCTCAGTGACACCCTCAGTTGCTTCGGAATCTGAGCTATAGACACTAGAAGCCAAGGTCAGGTCATCGTGGCTGTTGGTATAGTCATTCGCGGATATTCCAGAGCTTCTCCGTCGATTCTTCTGATGCAAGCCTCGTTGATCTTCGGGAGAATACGAGATCAGGTCTTCGGCTTCATCTGGAGGTGGAGGGAGCGGATCAGTAGCCTCAGAAAAGGCGTTCGATTGTGCAGCCAGCGACGAAGCTCTCCTCGTCGAGTCAGTCGACGTAGTTGAGTCCTGCATGTACTCAATTTCGTGAAAGGTGTGAAGGGTAGCCTCGGCGGCAAAAGATACGCGTCGGTTAGCGAGGGACTTTCGCCGTGCTTCGCGTCGATCCTTAATCTCCTTTTCCAGCTGGGCCCTCTCCTTCTCTTCGCGCTCTCGAGCAGCGGCCTGCTGTTCCTCCTCGGTGCGCAACGCGATCTTGGTGCCAGACGAAGAAGAGTCGTCGTTCTGGAAAGGGTTCGGCAGCTTGTCGAGGCCTTGGACGGCTCCCGAGGGAAGGGACTTCCGGGAAGAGCCTTTGGACTTGTGCGGCGGTATCTCGGCTAGTTGAGGCATTGTGGGCTTGAGGATGGATCGCGGTGGTGGTCTGGAGGGGGCGGCCAGCGACTGCATAGTAATTAGCAGACAAGACAAGTTGTATCTAGGTGCAAGGTGCACGGCATACCACGCGCCTATTTCCAGAACCCGACCTCAAGACATCAAGGCCACCAGGGCCCATGCTCTTGCTGCGAGACTTCTTCCGGCTTGCATTACCAGCCAGAGAGCTAGCCAGGTCGACTGTGATGTTTTCTTTTTCTATCTTTTTGCGAACTGGCGAGTGGCCTGTTGATTTCCGCGGTCGCCGCGTCAACGGCAGCGTCACATCTGTGCGGCCAGACATCATGACAACGTCGTGAAATGGGACCAGTTATACAAATGCTCGATTATGATGCCGACTTTGAGACGGCGCGTCGCATAGTGATTAGGGGGTGCAGCAGCAAATTTCAGGTGCTCGCCGACTAGTATCGGTGGTAAAGAAGCCTCGAAGATGAATGGGAGACTATGGATTGGTGTGTATACGGTGGGCTGTACTGTAGGTGAATGTTCAATTCGCAGTCTGGTTGGCGATCGCGTCTGGCAGGGAATTGTTTGTAAACATGATGCGGGTGGGGGGTGAACGACCAGCTAACCTAGGATGTAGGTCCCTCGTTAGAGAGCGACTAAACCATATCAGGTATAGTACTTAATAAGTACTACCGCCTAAAGGTCTCCTCAGGTCTTCCACTTATACCCATATAACCAACTTCATAACCTTGGGAAGAAACTACCTAGTATTCTATTACAGTAGGTACGATGTCGCATGAAGGTTACATTCCAGATTCCTGATCTAGCGACATATTGCGAGGGTCGAGTCATTGCAAGCAATAAAAATCCGAATGCCGGAAGTAATGAACTAACCTGGGTTTTCACCCCAGATACCTAGGTATCACGAATCTAACCGTTCTAGCTTCCCCTTACAGGACGGGCGATCGGCAGTCTTTATGCCAGCCACGTGAATCTCGCATCTACACCCTCGTATGTCGTAGAAGATTAGAGAGTTTGCGGGATTGAGAAATTTTGATCTAATCGGTAGCTTACCGCTCATATTTTTATTCACATTATCGGGTGTCCCAAACCCTCGGTACTTGTACGTGGGATAATCATCAATAGGCAGCTTTGCCGAATGCCAAGAATTGACGAGGGGTGTGAGGCACCGAAGGATTCCTCAAAATCAGTTATGCATACCTTGCTAGTATACAGCGAAAGAAAGAGTGAGAAAAGGTGCCCCATTAGCAAACCCTCAAGGGCCGGGCCATTGCCAGGCAAGTCATATCTATTGTATTGGTCAAGGAAACTCAACTCGCCCTACAACATGTTCTCTCGAAGGGAGAAACTAGATTTTGGTATCTCTAACGAGATAGCTCTAGACTTCGTAGCACTAGGCGATAGGCATTCTAAGCTATACTTCCTAGCTCGTGGGAGAGTTTAAATTCAACTTCAAAACTTGATTGAGATTGTACTACCTATAGGTAGATTTAATCTTGCCAAGCCCCAGGCGTTAAACAGGCAAACTCCAAAAAAACAAATCAGGCAAAGAATGAGTGTTAACATATAAAAGTTGAGTAAATATAGGTAGATTCTACGTTTTCTACCTATGCTTCCCGCATATACAGTAAATACCAGAGACATACCTACTCCGTATAATCTTCAAGATGCGGTTCTGAACATTGATGGTCAGGCACTTGTTACTATGTAGGTACTGTACAGTACAGTATGTATGTAGCTCTGGGGGGTGGAGTGACCCACTTTATCCGCAGACACTAGCCACTGTTTATCGGCAGAAGGATACCTAGGTGCCTAACCTAGCTTATCGCCCTCTTGCGCCACAGAAAGTTGTGCGCAAGCAAAATTCAGCCCCGCCTGCGACCTTCCTGCGATATTCTGCGCCAACCTCAATTCACCAACCGATCCCGAAGTCAACCTTTCTTCTGTCCTCGACAAACATTCGCAACCATGGCCACCGAGTTGACCGTCCAGTCGGAGCGTGCTTTCCAGAAGCAGCCTCACATTTTCCAGAACTCCAAGACCAAGGCGAAGTCGGCCCGCCCAGGTAATTCCTGCCTACTCGTCTCTGTGAGTGACTGTCCATGCTAACAATCTCGGTGCAGGCAAGGCCGGAAAGGTGTGTGAAACGCCCACGACGAACGATTAGACCAGCAACTCACGTGTCCAACAGAGATGGTATAAGGATGTAGGTCTGGGCTTCAAGGCCACCAAGACCGCCATTGAGGGCTCGTACATCGGTATGTGAATCGCCATTCGCGAGAGAACCCCCAGCATGGTCAGACCGCAGCAAATGATGCTGCGGCTATGTCTCGGACAGCAAAGGACAGAGTACCGCTTCATCTCAAACGAAATCGGCACCCACATCGCGCGCGCTCCTGGGAGGCTTTGCACGGCTGCTTGGACATGGGATACTAATTTTGATTTGCAGACAAGAAGTGCCCCTTTACTGGGCTGGTCTCCATCCGTGGCAGAATCCTGACTGGCACCGTCGTCTCCACCAAGATGCACAGAACCATCATCATCCGACGTGAATATCTCCGTAAGTCTCACGATCCATCCCATCTCGACGCCCAGACATTTAGATGTGTGATGAAATGACGGTTCACTAACTATTGCTACAGACTTCATCCGCAAGTCAGTTTGCCCACAATTGACGAAGCTTCGAGGCGATCACTAACGTGTTCCATGCAATAGGTACGCCCGTTACGAGAAGCGACACAAAAACATCGCTGCCCACTGCTCGCCCGCTTTCCGTGTCGAGGAGGGTGATCACGTTACCGTCGGCCAGTGCCGACCTCTGAGCAAGACGGTCCGATTCAATGTTCTCCGCGTGCTTCCCCGAACCGGCAAGGCGGTCAAGAGGTTCACCAAGTTCTAAGTTTAGGGGCTCTTACGGGCATCGATGGCGTTGTTGCTTCGTGTTTCTTCATGACACAGATTTTCGGAACGGGCGGTTCATAGGCTTAAACGGCGGCACGGAAGAAATGCACGCCGGTAGTTCTGAAATACAAAAATAGAATACCACACCACGAGAGTGTCGATGTATTTGACGAGGCATTTGGATTAAAAGGAGTCGAACCGCTACCTTACCAGCTGTATGTGAAATGGTAGTTAGAGGACTCGGTGAGTCTCGGGTCCAACTCCAGGAATCGTGAAAATTGCCCCCATGAAATCTTCAATGTCTCAACATGATACTATCACCATACCACCCAAGTTCTAATTTCTAGAGACGATTGCGCTACCTGAGTTTTTGCGCGCGGGTATCGCAGACCACGTCCATAGCTTGCTCATCTGTATCATTACCTCGAAACGGAGGGCGAGGGGCATTGTTGACAGCACCATTATCATGTCTATAGTAAGGTGAAATATGTGCCATTTAGGGGAGATACGGTTTCTATAACGCTATCAACCTACGTCGATCATCGTAAATAAGCACCGATGTACATACGTTAGCAGAATACGGTTGGGATATACCTTAATCGGGGAGCCATCTACTTAGATACTGTAATGACTGGAATCGACACCATTTTCGAGAGGATAAAACGGGTCTATACCTGCTAATGCATCGTTTTTCGAGCGCGGGACATTTAACGCGCGAAACCGGATTTACCATCTATCCACTTTCGATCATATTTACTCGTGAGGGTTGTTTTACGTCAGTTCCTTTACGTGAAGCCATAGCTTTAAATCCCGGCTCGTGTCAGTAGGTATTCTGGACATTTCCCCCACGTCAGTTGCATCGCTTAACCTTCTGCTGCCGTGTTGCATGTGCTATAAGCAGTGCCAAAGTAGAAATCGCGTCCTATGGATGTATTTGTCTTCTCTCTATATCTTGGTCTAATTTCACTGTCCAATTTTCAATTGGCGCATGAATATAATAGATATCCCTATGAACTTGGTCTATCTACCTAGGTATGGTGGGCGTGACGGGTAGCAGGTGAGTGCCTAGACGAGCTTCTAAATTACCTAAAGGTTCTAATCTATCCACCAGCGACCAGGTGCCCACAGGTACCTATGTACCTACTATAGGTACCTAGCTCCATCAACGTCACCCATATCGTTATCGATAGCTACAAATCCGTATCTAATTCAGATTCCCGACTTTTTGAAAACCATCCCCGCCAGGCGTACAGCAGATCTCGAAACCGGTCGCAAATACTATACCTATCGAAACAACTAGGGGAAACTCAACTACACCGGCACCGATGGGCTGGTGGGATAGCCTCTGGGCCTCGAGCACGAGCGCCGACGATCCACTGCGGAAGCTGGACCCGAAGCTCCGGGAATTCCTCGAGAAAGAGTCGCCCGTGAAATACAACAACAGCGGTGCAGCGCAATCCCCAACACCAGAGAATAAGCCCAGCGAGCCGACGATACAGACGCCCGGGGCAGCCGAGAGCAGTGGCAAGCCCGCGGTGCCCCGCGAGAGCCAGTTCCAGGATGGCCGCTACGCGCACCTGTGGAAGTCGTACCGGCCGCTGGCGGAGATCGAGGCCGAGACCAAGAGCGACCACGAGAAGCTGATGGATGTACTGGAGGGCTACAAAGACCGCAAGGCGCAGATCGGCCGCGCCGCGCTAGAGAACTGCGCCCTCGAGCAGGTCGACTGGCGCGCCTGCATGTCGAATCCCTCCTGGTCCGATCGCATGACCCTGTGTCGGACGCAGATCAAGAAGTTCGAACGGTGCTACATGACACAGACGGTGTGTGCTCGCCCTCCGGAGCCATTTCGTTTCCGTTGCTTATTCGCCGCTTTGCATCCTCTCGACGTAGTAGCACTTCCTAGCACCACCAACGAGATGCATCCACACACACCCTCATAGAATACCACTAACACCGTGCCCCTCAGAGACTACTCAAAGCCCTCGGGTACCTCTCAACCCTCGACCGGAACCCCCAAGTCGAGGAAGACATTCAGATGCACGCCGACGCGCTATTTCACCGCATGCTAAAGCAAGAGGCTGAGATAGACGCCGCCAAGAAAGAAGGGCGGCCCCCACCGATATTCGCGCCCCTCGTGCCGAGACCCATGATCAACGCCGCCGCGCCGGACCAGGAGCTGACACTCGAGCAACAGGAGACGTTGAGGGCCAGGCTAGAGAAGGTTGCGGAAGAAGACCGTGCCGCCGAAGAGGAGGCCATCAAGGCCGAAATGCGCGCCAAGGCTGAGATCGCGTCCCGGGTCCAGGGCCTGTGGCAGCAGCAGGAGCTCGAGCGGCAAATACGCAAACAGAAGGGCGAAGAAACCATGTGGGATAGGGTCGCGGGGGCGTTCGGCAGCAGCAGTAATAATAACCAAGAGAAGAAATAACATCTCTATCCAATCGGTGGAAGTTGAGATACGTGCGGTCCTAATGAGTCTACAAAGTGAGAGCAAGAGAGGCTGCCCCACTCACATCTCTTTCCCTACACTCGGTGAGTTTCCTAGGACAAACGAAGCCTAGTTGTACAAATGGCCTAATGACTGTATAATACTGTATATAGAGCATGACCCAAAATAACGATACTGAAACTAAGTAAATCAATACGCGGTATTCTAAGAAAAGTCCCATACCATCTCATAGGACAACAGGAATTCTATCCTAGTCACATATGTATACGTCCCAGGTAGTTCGCATTTTGAACACGCAAGAAGATGGGTAGGATGAGCTCGAGTTTCTTCAATGTTGGGGATCAAGTCTCGCTGCTTCCCCTCATTGCATCTAATAGTATTCTCGAGGGTAAATTCTGACTGGGTACTTATGCCTTCATATAGGTGAAGGTGTATGTTTGTTTATATATCAAACCAAACCAGAGCACTCTAAACAGAGAGAAACCGAAACCACGCACGACATTATGCAGCTAAGGCACCATATAAGATCGTTGATATCAACCATACGTCTTAGAATCAACCTCGCCTAAGCAAGGGGCCGACCCGAATATTTTCAGTCAGTGCTTCAGTTAGTTCAAGTACGTAGATAATTGCCGGAGAGCATCCATCCTGTCATCACATCCAGCCTTGGTTTGAATGAGCTTTAGCATGCTAACCGCAAGATTAAGGATATCTATTATCCGACACCCGAACATAAGTCAGGAAGGTAGAAACATGTAGACTGACCCCTATTCTATCCATCCTTGCGACCGAGCCATCTTACCTAATCTCGAGCCCATATCGATGTACAGCTAATACCATCCCCGCTGATGAGATTGATCTACTTACACCAACACAGACACCACAGGACACGCATACTAGCTAGAAGGCCAATAGACGAAAAGGCAAAGATTAGTTAACGACCACACTAGACAAGGTATAGCACAGCGTTATCAAATATCGCCAATTAGTCTTAGAAGATGGAATTATAGAGCAATGTTATCTATGCAATCATCTAGAGGGGGATCTACAGGTTTTACACCACGCCAATATAGCCTAAGACAATCCCGCGGTCGCGATCTGCGGTGGGGAAATCACGACATGAATAAAATGAATGAATAGGAACCCAACACGTAAGCCAAGAATCAATAATCCAGCCAAGAGATCGCCAAGAGATGGGTCAAAAGCTTGTTTCATCCATCCACCTTTCTGACCTCACCTCTTCCAAGTTATATAGACCAAAAAGGGGGTAGATAGGTTACCGCTTAGCATACAAAGGGATTCATATTTCTTCCGTCGCTATACATCAACGCTAGTACTATTGCTAATAGAAAAGAAGGGGAGAAAAGAAAGAAAATAACATGGCGCTAGCGGGTATCTCAAGTCCTTACTACTCCTCAAGAATCGTGTCGAGCGATCGGTACCTTTCGAAGATATATGGAGTTCTTTGTGATGCCGCCGCTGTTCTCCTTGCCTTGGCATCCTCGATACGGGATGCCGCCTCTCCATCCGAAATCTAATCATCCGATACCTATTCATTAGAATCGTCTGGAGCGCTTTCGGCGCTGACGAGAGCTTTTTTTTTTCTCCTCTGCTTTGGGAGCATCTGTAATTATTATCCACTTGTTAGTCGGGGTAGTATTTTCGGCACTGACGGAAGGGGCTATTTGAGCCTTTGACTTGGTAGCCTTCGTGTGTGTTATCTCCTTGTCATCCGGGGCATTTTCAGCACTAACCAAACGCACTCTTTGGCCCTTTCCCTTGTCATGAACTCCTTGGCTCTGTGGCTTCGGAGCCTCCATCCACCACTTCCCGCCCGAAGCATCTGTCCACCACGTCCCGCCGTCGCCGGAAACACTTCCAGCAATAGCAAAACGATCTCTTTGGCCCTGTCGCTTGGGAGCCTCCATCGGTATTACCTCCTTATTATAAAAGGTACTTTCGACACCGGCAAAACGAACCTTTTTGACCTTTAGCCTATTACTAGTAACATGAACTCTCTGGCTCTTTGGCTTAAGAGCACTCATCCGTATTATCTCCTTGTCATTGGAAACACCTTCGACAGTAGTAATACGAACTGTTTGATCCTTTGCCTTACCCTTGCCCTTGCCCTGTACCTCTTCTTGCTCTCGGTACGCACTCTTGCTACTAGAACCGGGGTTATGGCTAAACAGTTCCATGGACGAGGATGTCGTTGTACCGGACGATACTCCGGCAGATAAGGTCGGTATACTACCAGAAGATTGTTCTGGGGGGATGGAAAAAGGAAAGATTGCCATAGGATCATGCCATTCCCCCGAAGGGTCAGACTGAGGAGTGGTTAATGTTGACCATCGACTACTTCTACCGAGGTTCTTAGCACATTCACTACTAGAAGCACTCTTCATACATCTGCAGCTCGGGAGACACCCAGGAGAACAAGGTCGGAGGGGGGATGGCAGTAAGGCCGTCAGCAAATCTGGCTTACTTTTTAAGAATCGACTTTACCGGGCGCCGGGTTGGGGACCAGGGTCGCCTTATATGCGGGATGTCTATACCTTCTGTGGATGGGGGCGTTTTTGGCGGGGACGACGGGGGCTTCGGAGGTATCCAGGGGCCCGGGGGTGGTTGGGGCATTTGGGGCATTTGATCGGTTCGTATTTTCCGCAGCATGGCATCCCAGCCGGCCGTCGGTGGAAGCTTCGCAACATGCTCTTTGTCGTCCTAGGGCGTTAAGAGGTTACCTGCGCCTGACGGTGGAATAGGAGGTGGTAACGGAGGTGGCCATTGAAGCCATCCTCCGCTCAACTTGGAACTAAAGAACGTGCCCGAAGGATTTCGCCGCTGTTCTGCGTAAGGATCCACAAATCTGGGCGCTGTAGCAGAAGTAGAAGCAGAAGCAGAAGCAGAAGCAGGTGCAGACGTAGAAGCAGGAGCAGACGTAGAATCAGGCAGAGGAGCAGACGTAGAAGGTAGAGGTACGGGTTCTGGGGCTGATGGATCACTATTTATATTGCCTGAATTGGCGGATGACAATGGTATTGAAGTTCTAGGTCGCCCTGGGCGCCATGGTAGTAAACAGAGTACATGGCAGAGCTGAAACAAAACACCGGTGGTGCTGAAGGACCTAATTCGACCATCTAGTTGGTGGTACTAGCAGCAGCCCTCTTCACATGCGCAAAGCCCACAGCAGATCTCGCATCCCGCTTCCTCGCCGCCTCGTAGGGACATATCGGGTTGAGGTTCGGTGGCCTATCCGTCCAAAGAGTTTGTCAGTTAAGCGATGATCTCAAGTCGTCCTTGCGTCTTTGCGTCTTCATGTGTGCACACGAGAGCTGACGTTGGCTATACTAAGGTTATATCCAAGGAAATAGGGACAGACGAGACGAGGCGAGGTGCAAAGTGAAGTGTAGGTATGGAGCCGAGTGCCATGGACATACCGGCTGTTGAGTGACGACGCCAGTGGCCGACATTGAGCTCAGCTCCATGGGAGCTTGCTGTTGTGGTTCCTGAGGGGAAGGCATGATGTTTTTTATGTTCGTTTGAGCGATATAGACTAGGTCCTAGGTAGCCTCGGGCGATTGTCGATATCTGAAGATCTTGGCCGAGAGGAGGGATGTAGGCTTTGATCTATGCGAGGGGGAGAGCAGAAGTAATTGTATTGTAGAGCAGGAGAGTTAGAGAGACGTGAGCATGATAGAATGGAGACCCTTTATTTATACACGACCCTAACAAAGACGGTTGCAACGGCAAAGACTGGGCGATCTGGTTTTCCCTGTGGGTAGGTGCATATGTAGCTCAGTTGCTGCAACAGCCCAATAAGGAGGCAACATAATTGGGTAGTGCTAGGTAGGTACTCTACCGACCCTAGGAACATGGAACACATCCATGATGCATGTATACTACCATGTACCTACTACTAGGACCTACTATGTAGGTAGGTAGGTACCTATTCTACATTCTACATGTAAGCACCCGCACCTGCACCTATCCATCCAAACAACTTTGTTTTGGGCAGGTACACACGACATACAACAATATAGTAGCTGGGTGCATACTGCCTAAAGTATACATGATGTTATATATATATAGCTTGGATATAATATTGTGCAATATAATTTGTAGATGCTACCTTATATGTAGGCACTGTAGTACTTACCTATCTACCTACTATAATTGTCAACACGAGGCAGTGAATCATGAAGCAGCAGGCTGGGGTACATAAGTATGTACTGTATGTATGTTGCGGGTATGTATGTACTGGGTCGGGAATGTTCTTTTCTTTGGGTATTACTTCCACCCGGTATGATATTTACATACTGCTACCTATCTTCTGACTATAAGTGCTACTAGCACTTTTCCGATGTTTAGTTAGATTACAGGTGATACTTAGAATCCACAGTCAACAAGGTAAGGTACCTAGGCACTGTCGCGGCGTCCGCCGGGGGTTGCTACGTTAGTATAGGCGCTACCAGCACATATGCAGGTCTCTAACCAAGCCACAAAGCTTGAGCTGACCCAATCGGCCAACGCCAGCCCCACTCCCCCAATACTAATCCTTGTTCGCTCTCTCCCTCCCGGTCTGCTTCCAGCTTCCAGCCTTTGATGAATTGCGAGCGACAGGATTCAAGGCGCCCTTGCCGTGCCGTGTCAGGAAGCGTCCAATAGTCAGGCTAGCACGGGACCCGTGGCCAATCATTGCCGCCACCGCGGGTTGACGGCAGCTTACGTTTGACTCGTATCGGCCCATGGTTGGATGGAGTGCTCCAGTGCTCCAGTGCGCAGGCCTCCTGCATTGTGCATCCCTATCGCACCCGGGCATCACCCATGATGTTCACGAAGCCCTGTCATTAAAAGTTATGCTCTCCCTTGACACGTCCACGTACTAATGATTGCGTATCTCGCACTACACCTTACACCTTGCAAGACACATGTGGTGTAAGTACATATATCTGTACACGTTTCTAATGACGTAGTCCATCTACGGCCTAGACTGCAGTGGGTATCAGCTAAGCTAACCTTAGGGCGAGGAGGCCTCGATGCTGAATTGTTTGCGTTGATTGTTGATTGTCGACTGCGCCCGCACCCCCATACACGTGCGTGTGTTGTCGAGCATCTTATGTCTATCTGCCGGTGTACGCGATTCCCTGGGACGCACGGCATGTTAGCCTGTCACGGGGCTTGGCCCGGGGACCGGGGCTCGCTGCTGCTGCGGACCGGGACATACTGTACTACAACACAGTATCCATGCGAACTCTAAATACTGACAGGAGCAACACTGCAATTGATAGCGGTCAAGCCTGGCCAGCATGTCGAAGCTCATTTTGGCAATAGTACCGAGTAAGTATCATTGGTACTTCAACCTTGTTGTCTGTTTGCTACCCATCTGCTTCAGCCCTATCGCAATAAGGTCGCCGCCAAGTAAAAGATTTACCTTGGCCTGCATGCCATGGCTCGGGAGATTTCCATTGACAAGACATGCCATTTCGCGCTATCGGCGGCGTCCAGTCAAGAAACCCTTTGGCAGAAACAACATGACGGGTATCTGACACCTACTAAACTGCCTTGGGCAAGTAGCAGTAGGGTTACATGATCAAGGCCGCCACGATACCCCAGATTCCCCGGATTCTGCTGCCGTTCCTGCATAGGCCACATATATCTCTCCGTACCTAACTACGCAACCTGCCGAAGTCACACCATCTTTCGCCATACCAAGCCCTAAGCTGGTTCTATACAAGAAAGACCCAGTGCCCAAGAACTTCTTATTCGCCATGCGCCGCCCAACGCCATGCGAGGTGCAGGTGACAAAAGCGATTGTTTCCGTATACTTAGGTAGGTATCCTCCATGTACATGAATACCATTTATAGTACCAACAACACTATATCGCTTGGCGTAGTGTAGTTGTTATCCTGAACCAATCTCCAGCTGGATTCGCCTCTTCACCTCCACCACCGGCTCGAATCATACAACATTGACGAGTACCTATACCCCTACTTCGCTGCTGTTGCTACCAGATCTACCTCCCTAAGGCTTAGAATGGCGGTTCTCCTTCGGCGGCGGGGAGTTCTCGTAAGCACCATCCTCGTAACTCGTCCGCCTAGAGGCCTCGTCGTAGCCCGCCGTGTCCGCCGGGTTGAGAATAAGTTCATACTCGTTGGTCATTGCGACGCCGTCCTTGCGCATCTTATTACCGATCCACGCACCATGGTAAAGTTGTATCAAGGAAGTGGCACCATACCAGCAAGGTGAGCGTCTTATCATTCGGTAAAAGCGGACAGGCACACCCTTATCTTGTCTAGGGGTAATTGTACTGGGAAATAGAGCAAGGTAATCGGGGCAAGGAAGAGATCGAAAGAAGGACATACGACATGATGCCGCCCATAATGATCGTTATGCGCGGGCCAAAGATGAGCCCGACCAGGACATATACCGCGTGGAACACGGTCTTTTTGGCTGCGAAGTCGACATAAAGCGCCAGTGGCATGCGCTTGCGTGTGATCTTGAGTATTTCGACGATGTCTGCGATAATGGTGGCAAGGGTGAAGACGATTGTTAATATGATACTTAGTCTATTAATCCGGGTAATCAATGTCAGTCACATACCCGACAACAACGTTGAGGCCGCCGCTCGGAATGGCATGCGAAAGTAGCCTGGATTAGGGGTGCGGCAGACTACATACGTTGCATAACACTTGACGAGACTGCTACTATGCCCGGCCATATCGACGAGGGACAGCCTCACGGCAAGGTCGGACAGGAAAAACAGACACATGGGGAGCTGGATGGCCCAGACGGTGATGTTCAGGCCCAGACTATACGGATGGCCGGGGTTGGAAGGCATTTTAGTTGGTCAGTCAGATCGGATCGCGATATGGCTGGCCTATCGTACTGGAAAAGTTGTCGATCTTCCTACCGCTGGTTGCGATTGATTAGAGGTAAGCAAGCGGACGCGACTTTTTGTACCTACTCTAGTCTAACCTCAGTAGGTACTTTAGGTGGTTTTCGCGGTACCTAACGTGGCGAAGCAAGGCTGCGGATGTGTATCGCTAAAGGACCCTGGAACTACCTTAACTCGGGGCTCGGGTGCAACACGGATGAGAGAATTCACTATCGCCTAACTATAGCAATAAGTAAGTGGGAGGGAGCGGAGCGGCACAGCTCAGAAACTCGCGACAATCCTACAAAGTGACAGCCCGTTTTCACCCAGCCTTGGCGCCATCAGCTGTCGCTGCTAACAACGATATCTCGACAGACTTATATATATAGCAGTAAACCGGGCACTTACCGTTATAGGCGAGGGCAATGGCTTCTACTTATACTAACTATGTATAAGAAGATAATAATAGATAGATCCGGTTTGCTGCTACCACTCTCATGGGCACAAGCTACCAGAGATCTGAAGTCAGGATCATTCCGTACCAATGATACCATGCAGTACGAATTTCTGGCACCGCCTCTTTACAATGCACTAGAAGTGCTTACTGGGCCAGCAAGGCAAGGAGTCAGTAGATTGCCATTCGGCTAATTGAGCCGAATTTTCATAGGCTAGACATCGATTTGCGGGATGAATTTTGAAACGTGTAACCCCTTGGCGGGTGTCTTGAAATAAAACGTGCTATAGACATACCCTACGTAGGTTAGCCGGTTACCATATCTACGGGAGGTAATGTAACGCCACACCGGTAGGTAACGGGATACAACAGTGCCCTCATATCCTCATCTCGTCATAATTTATCCATGCAGCTGGAAACCCATAACAAATATTCCCTCATCTACCCTCCAGAGCGACGGCAACGCGCTCAAGAAACAGGTTGAAGTCTTTGATCTGTTTCAGTGTCCCGCCCCCTTCGCCCCTCACGCTTACCTGGTTCGTGATCTGAGAAATTAGCACGTCTAAATTCGCCAATCCCGCCCTTTTCTGTTCCTTGGGGTTCAGTTCAGGTGCCATCCTGCCGTTTTCGACAGCCAGTTCGATGTCATCCATAGTGGAAGATAGGTCCAGTTGGTGCTAACGGAATTAGCAGATCATTCTCTTCTGCTGGGGTAACGACAACTCACCAGCGTTTCCTTATTCGCCGCCTCATGTCTCATTCTGACGGCATCGATCTTGAGAGCCACTTGCTCTCTTTCGGCACGGATTTTCAGTATTTCATTACGCAGGGAAACCTTCTGCTTTTGCGTAGCCCGCACTCGCTTCTTAAGTGTGCGCAGATTATCGAGAGCGATGGTCTGAACCTGTTAGTTCACCGACATTGTTTTATTTTCGAGAGAATGCTCACCTGTGCCTGTAGTCGTGTGCGTAATTCCTCCTGGAACGCTTCTACCACTCGCAGTCTTGTCCTGTATATCTTCCTGTTCGCCGGCCCGTCTGCCTGGCTCGCTTCTTCATGCAGTAGGGAAAGATACTTATCTATGGACTCCTCACATATCTGTAGCATAACATCGACGACGTTGGGAGACTTATGGTCAGTAAATGGTATCTCGGCGTTGAGGATATCCTCTTCTGTATCATTTTCATTGCGCCGTAGCGGCTTTGTGTATCTCTGAACCGTGACGGGAATAGGTTGGCCATCACTTTTTTGCCTTTCAGGAGGCTTCTTTCTCTTCTTTTTGTCCTTAACGGTCTTAGGTTGTGCTTGTTTAACTGGGCTCACTTGTTTCTGTCTTGGACGTCTTTTCTTAGTGGGTCGTTCCATCGAGGTCGTCGGTGAGTCTACGTCGTCTACATCATCGGGTGGCCGTTTTTGCCGAGGGCTAACCCGAGGTCGTTTGCGACCAATTCGCTGCGCAGCTTCATTATCATCGACTTCCTCGGCTAACTCATCAGCCTCTGCACCGTCCCCCTCCTCTACCTCTGCCTCAACCTCTGCCTCAGTCTCGGGCTCGGGCTCGACCGCTTCCTCGGCTTGTTGACTTTCTTCCTCACTCTCCCTAATATCGTAAGGAGATTCAGCAATGACCCCCAACTTCTTCCTCAGCTGAGGCCTCCTAACACTACTAGTACCTGCAGCATCTGGAGGTGAAGAAAGATCGTCTATGTCGTGGATAGTGGTCGTAGGAGTGCTTTGAAATTTTCGAGCACGCGTAGACGACTGCACCGACCGCACCGAACCCGTCGCTGCCGTGCCATCACTTTTGAGAGAATGGCGTGTGAGCGGTGATGATGCCTGAATGGCCTCAGTTGGAGATGAGGGCGTTTTCCTTGCACTTGCTCTTGTAGTCCTCGCGGATAGGGCGCCCGTCGCCATGCTCTGCCTAGTTTTCCGTGCCAATGGCGAAGATGTCGCAACTTCTCCAGTGGCCCCTGCTTCCTCTTCTGCCATGACTACCCTTTGAAGTTTCGTGCTCTGGGTCACAGCATCTGTTGGTTTGATACGTCGTCGACGGCCGCTCCCCGGGGCCACAACTGGGCTTTCCGTAACCTCTTCTTCGAAGTCCATCATCGACACGCTAGATAACTTTGATGCCACAGATCCTCGTGACCCTTGCGAAGTCCGTTGCGGTGTGGGTTCCTGTAAAGACCGTTCGTCCACCAAGTCCATCGGCTCTCCCGCTGGTGTTTCGGCGGTTGGGAAGCCGTGACGAGTATCATCGTTGGTATCATCTAGAGGGGTATCGCCCTTACTTAAATTTAGGATATTTAAGCGAGACGCAATCCGTTTTGTCGTCGTAGGTGGGGAGTCCGATCGGGGCGAGACAGTCTTCATCACGACGTCCTCTTCCATCACATTCGCCGGCGTGGGGTTCTGGCCGCTGCTGAGTCGCGCCGACGACCTTGTCGCAACCGATGCGCTTGATGGCTGTGATGTTGACGATCCCGGCTCGTTATCCAGCCGCCGTCGCTTTGCGGACGTGTTAGGCTCCGATCGTATTGGAGGCAGGGAGGGAGATGGATCGGGAGAGGTTTCGGCGACAGGCAGCACAAAGCCGAACGAGTCGTCGGCTACCTCATGACGCCTATCACATACTCGTTAGAGTAGACAATGTGGAAAGGAATGAGGAACTGTACCCGGCGCCTCGCATGCGCTGCTGCATGCGCTCCTCTCGGCCTGGTCACGGCGGGTTAGCGATAGATAGCCAATGCGGTGTACATTCCACACTTACTGGTAGCCATAGTAAGGACGAAAGTGGTCTATCCTGATGTCTATAACATGGCACCATTGCGAGATAGTGAACGGAATCAACACCTTGCTGCCGCTACTCGCTTGTTGTGAACTGACGTAGTTTACATATGGTGGTGTGTTGTACTTACTTGCAGTTATAGGTGCCGCCATCTTAAGACAGACGCGTTGTCACAATACGCGCCAAGCCCCATCCCACCAAAACTGTGGCTAGTGCTAGCCTTCAGTACTTAGATAGCTGCTTAGCCACAGTCCGCCACACTCCTCTTGGGTGCCAAGATACTAATGTACTGCAGGTGATGCAGGTCACAACTTGGTCCACCAGCCCCACTGCCCACTTGGCCAAGCCCCCAAAAGGGATGTAGAATACTAAAGGTGGAGTCCCCAGTACTTACCTAAGTAGGTAGGTAGGTGGGTACAGTATATAATCGACCTAACAGAGCAGAAAAGCGAGGTACCGGCGTTTAATCCTACGAGATTAAGTAGGATCCTAAATTTAAAAACTTGTATAATTTTTAATATATGTTATAAGTGTTACTGTAATTACATAAAAACAAATACTATTTAAAATTATAAAATAAATTTTAATATAAAAAAACTATATAAAGTTAAATAAGTTATTTTTAAAATAAAAAACTTTATTAATAAAACTTTATTTTAAATATGTTTTAATTTAAAATTTTATACTTAGTTAATTTTATAATTTATAAAAAGTAATATACTGTTATAAATCATTAAACTAATTAATTAAAGGGCTGCAAACACTTTTAAAGTTTAAGGGGTTCTAGATATGAACTTTTTAAGCTTCGCCTTTTCTCGTACTTAATTTTTTGCTAATATCTCCTTGGGAGGGCAAGGCTTTCTAGTTATAAGACATTCCGTACGAGCGACTTCCTAGGAAGTCACTCGGCAAACAACAAAATGTAAGCGCAAAGATATAGAACGTGAATATATCAAGGAAAATAACCACAGGCAATTCAGCTGGCACCCTTAAACGCTAGACTACGTTTAGCGACACTGGCGATGTCACAAGGGCAGAATACTAGGCTTGGAATAATATTCAATTAAGAGTAATAATCTTTTAATACAGTCAAGGGGGCCATGTAGATCTCTGGACCCCCTTTTAAAAGCGGGCGAATCGCAGTCTTTATATGCGAATAGCCTCACCTAGAGACGGCAACTAAATCGCCGACTTCTTAAAATATCTAACTATATTTTTGTACTGCATTTTCGTGGAAGCAAACTGTTTCAGGTTTTGGAGGAAATCAGATCATGTCTTCCGAACTGATCTGATTTCACCCGAACCTCGTATCGGTAGTTTGCCGCTTTGCATGAACTATTTACAGAATATCGGGTGTCCTAAACCCTCGGGTACAGAATACGTACCCGTACGTGTGACAGGCGACGCTATGTCTCAGCCCATGAAGTACCTTTCTGTTGGTAGTGTTGGTGCTTGATACTACCGCTTCTATGATGCTCTGCTGCCTATACGTACTGGTCCGCGTATCGTACCAGTCCGTTGACCAAACCCGTACTGGTCCAAGCCCGTACTGGTGCATAGTTTGAGTCGTGTATTGAGTCCGCAGTGCTATCTGTACCAGTACGTAGTTTTAATCGTACTGGTGCGTAATTCGATTTATACTCGTCCGTACTTCTGACCCTACTTGTGCTAGTGCGAGGATATATTCAGAGTTTATATTTAGCTTCTCTCGACTACTTTCTAGAACCCAGTTGTAGATCTCCCTTACTAGCATATCTACTCCATGTCCTAGACCATTTTTTATCCTGATCCTTATTCCGAGCTGAGACACGAACCCTTTCTTCTTCTTTCGTTTGGGTAGCTACGGTAGGCAATGCGCCGCCTTCCCGAAATATACCCGGCTTTCCCCGGCACAAGTGTAGGAACAAATCTCTGCTTCACCTGAAGAGACCGATAGTTCTTTTCTATTCCTAAATTTGGGCCTGGTGCCTGAATCGGCACATCGGCCAGTCTGATACCTACCGGATAATTATATGACTGAACAATTGGGTTTAAGCCGAACCGCGTTCGGTAGGCCAAGGCTTGGTGATGATGCATTATGCAGCCCGTTTGGTTTCTTTCTAGGAGCGTGTCGCTAATCGCTGTCCAGTCGTGACCACGAGCGAGAAGGTAGTTCTTTATATAGATAAGCGAGTGCTTGAACTTATATCTGCCGAGGCCGATTCCATATATAATCTATGACCGCCGCTCCGAATGCTAAATTTAGTGTCATGGCAAACCGGCCATGGGGTGTCTGGAATCTGCCACTATGCTAATATCGGTATTTATTAACTCTGTTCGAGTTACTTTTCAATTTATTCTTTCGACATTACAACTACTCCCAAACTTAAGTTTCGCTATGCCTTGTTGGCTGGCAGGTGCTGTATGCGTGCAACCAACTGGTCCAATCATGAGCATGGAAGCCAAGGATCCGCAGCCAACAGTGCTATAGGGGATCTAGGCAGAATTGAATCAGCTCTTGCACATCGGCAGGTACAAAATACACATCGCTTCTTGTGATTTCTGCCCGCATCATTTCCTCGGTTCTTTCAACCTATCCAACATCTTGCATGTGGTCAAGAATGAATTCAATACTGCAAACAGACTTCAGGCTTTCTGATGTAGAGCTATCTGACGCACAGGACATTGGACATCATGTCGAAGTACCCGCCATGCAAAATGGTCCATTATACCGGACAATGTTTCCTCAGTTCAACACAGCCACAGAAGCACAAAAAGAGCAAATAACTCGCTGGTATATCGAGATGTTAGAAGATGCCTTCCAAGCCCGAGAGGAAAGATTTTTGAAGGCATGCTCTGTTGATGGGACTCCAGTTGGCTTTTGTGGTTGGACTGTTATAGAGCAGAACCATGACCAGCAACAAGCGGGTGAACCAAGAAAGAGAGAAAAGGGTCGGAAGGCATCCTGGCTACCGGACACACTTGATATAGATGGCTGGGTTGCTCTATCAAAGGATCTGAAAGCAGAACGCTCTCGGGTTTTAAAGGATCTCAATAGTATATGCCGTAAGTTAAATTACATCATCCCAGTATATCTGCTAATGGTTTCTACATCTAGGACTAACATTTATGGCGGTACATCCGAAGTATCAACGACAAGGGATAGGTTCAATGATGATGCAGCACATTTGTAAAGAAACGGACCAGCAAGGACGATGTGCATATGTGCTCGCAGCGCCGGAGGGGGTCCCACTCTATTCAAAGTTTGGTTTTGAGACTGTAGGTCATGTTAAGACAACTCATGGTGCAATCACAAGCATGTTTCGGCCATCTCGGCGTCCTTGTTAATCTTGGGTTGGCTAGAGTTATTACGTGGTACTTGTTAAGATTAACTCCAACATAGTTGTTTAAAGCCTTTAAAGGAGGTTTCACTGGCCTACTAAAGCCCTGCAACATAAAAGTTTAAAGTTAGTCATTATAACAATAAACACCAAAATATATTATATAATATTAATATAAATTGTTTATTTTATTATAGTTTTAAGTTTTATAATAATTATTTATATAGTTTATATTTATTATTATATTTTAACATTATTATAATAGTTTAAATATTTTATAATTATTTTAAAATTTAAATAATTATTATAAAAAATTTCTTTAATTTTTTTATATTAATTTACTTGTTTAAAATATTAATTAAACTTAATGTTTTATTAATAAAAACATTAAGTATAGTTAAATAATTTATTTAAAAAAATGTATAAGTGCTGGATAAAAGAACGTAAGGAATTCCTCAGGGTGGTACGCGAGTTAAAGAGGGAGCGTTGGCCCGGGGTCTTCGCAGAAGCGAAAGATAGCCCGGAGCTGTAACGAATTATCGCGTGGCACAAGCTAGGTGCTGCTCTAAAGTCCCCTCCCCTTGTAGTAAAGGACGAGAGATAGTAAATACCTTAGAAAAGGTGGAAGCACGGCATTCTTATGCTGGGGCAAGGCGCTTGAGAGGCTTTTAGCGAAGAGGATGGCGTGGCAAGCGCTCGCCTCGGGAACTATAAGCCCCCAACAAACAAGTACCTTGCCAAAAAAAAAAAAAAAATCAGTGATAGATCTCGTGGCATCACTAACACGGTATGATATCGAGTGGGCATTAAAACAGCCTGGGACGGTTTTAAGGGCTGGAAAAGTTCTGTTTTAAGATCTATTAGGTACTCTCTGCATAATATAATGCATAAATGCACACGGGTCGTTCAACCTACATAAAAGCGGCAAATGCGCTAAGCCTAATTTGTCGCGCATCCACGTAATCTAATATAGAGCTTCCTCTGCTCAGCTCTTATAGCCTCAGACACTTAGACCTAGGCAACCAAGTACGGTACTTTCAACATCGCCCTTGGCAATCGCCGATAAGTCTCTTCCACATGTTGTAATGTGTCGCGTCCTTTCTTGATATGTGAAACCTGGCTGTCTTCGTCCGCCATCTCCCACATTGGCCACATTGGTCACCTTGAACAGATTCGAATCGCGATAGCTACAACAACGTGTAGCATCTCGAAAAGATGGGCTGGAACGTGTGTATACCCTCCCCATCGCGTGGGCTACCCTCTTTGCGCCCTGTGTTCTAACTTGGCGATAGATCTTTCGCATCTTGGGAGATGTGTCCCACCTACTCTCAAAGGTTATCCTGATCTATGCCATCCACCGCAACCGCAGTGCTGAGGGTAATTATGCTCTATGCTCCGACGAGAACCAACCCCGGGCGCATCGTGTAAGCTAACCAACTACGTGGCTAGGCGTCTCCTGGATCACCCAGGTCCTCTATGCCGTCGTGTTCTGCTCTCGATACACCGATATCTTCACCGAGACGTCGAAATGGAACTACTTCTTTAAGCTGTTCTATATACTCTCCTCCATCTATATCATCGCCATCATGCGCTGGATCTATCCACGAACGAGGGAACGGGAGATTGCCTGGAAACTAGGAGCTGGTATTCTCGCAGGCTCCCTCTTACTCGCTCCGTTTGTGATGCTCATCTTCGAGGGCAAGAAGCAATGGTCTTTCTTCACGGTTCGTACCCTCTCTTATCCACCTGTCCCGATCGGCAACTAATGATTGCTCACAGTGGGTTTGGGATTTCTCCCAAATTCTCGAATCAATCTGCGTCTTGCCCCAGCTCCTTCTCCTCCGACAGACGAACGTCCCGACCGTTATCGACTCGTTCTACCTCATCTCCCTAGGCTCATATCGTGCTCTCTACTGCCTCAACTGGATCTGGAGGGAGCTGGACCCCAACGACCGGAAACCGAACGCTGTGTCCGTCATCTTCGGCATTATCCAGACCCTCCTTTATTTCGATTTCTTCTGGGTGTACTACACGCGACAACGTGTTAAGCTCCGGTACGGCGGCATCGTTGACGCTGATGATATTCGACGAGGCTGGCTTCTCAACCGTATCTTCGGCAACAAGCATTTCGAAAACGACCAAGAAGACGAGGAGAGCGTCCCAGCTCTAAACAGTGAGGATAACGGCCATGCCTCGTCTCAGCGGCGGTCGAAATGGGGTGCCCGAGGTATTTCGATTAGTGCCGACGACACAACATTTGAGCATGAACGTCACCATGATCCGAATGATGAGATCTCAGGGGTCGTCGACCCAGATGCGAAGATGAGGGACCCCGATGAGCTAGCACGAGCTCTTGATGATGATGACGACGACGATGACGAGGATCACAGCGCCCCGTCGGGATCAAACACAAACTCGAATAAGAATGTGCCCCCTGGTGTGAACGATGAGAATGAGTGGCGGAGCAATTAAGAGCTGGTATTCCCTGGTGTAAAGGGATGCAATGTACTATCCCAGGGTTTTAACAACCCGGCCCTCCTAAACTACCACAGGGTCCTTCGAAAAGCAATCCCATTGCTTGGTTACATTCACAACGTAGCCGATGTTTATTTCCCGATTATTTGTGTTGGGGATGGCGTACTGGAGTCAAGAGTACGAGGTGGGGAGCATATGCGAACGATAGGACGCAATACTGACTGTATCATAGTGCGCGGTGTGACGTAAAGTCGGAAATTTATTACCCATCCGCAACGCATGAGTCTCCTTGATTAGTGCTGCTTCTAGGACATTTCTTGATAGCTATTTGAATATAAAAAATTGAAGACCATAACCTACTTCCTACTTCGAGAGGTGGGAAGGGGCATAGAAACCGAAATACTTATCATATACTATAGCAGACGCATCGTCAATTATATTAAATTCGCACATTGGTAACAGCTGTTGTGTCCGTCGTTGATCTTGTACCGTATTTTAGATGCTCGTACTAGATCTTGAGTTGATGTTCTGTTCTGCTTGGTTGACGCTAGCCGGCCGAATCAGGCCCTCGACTGGACTTGTAATCTACCCACCTAGTCTAGCGTGTTGGGTTGTGAAGAGGAAAGTAGCACCAGCAGGCATGCGGAAGCAAAGACAAGAAAAATTTAATATGCATAAAAGAAGGATTTTGTCTCATGATGACCTCGCTGGGGGTCGAACCCAGAATCTCCTGATTTATCGTGAAGATTTCAGTCCGGGATTCTTGGTTTAATTCCCGGTCTGGATCTCTATCGTAGTCAGACGCCTTGCCATTGGGCCACGAGGCCGTTTGATCATCTATTGTGGTGGACATGCTGCCGAAGCCGGACTTGAATTGTAGGTGCGGCGACCAATCCTAACTAATATTCGGGGTAGGTAGGTTTAGCCGAGAGCAGGACAATCCCGATTCGTGGACGGGGAAAGCCTTGGCATTCAAACGGCACTGAATGATACATATCCGATGGGATTGAACCAACAAACGTTCCCCTTTTATAATTTTGAGGTTCATCTACTGCGCTTAACTAAGGCAGGTCGAGCATATCGGGATAGGATTAGGTGTGCTTGTTAGGTAGGTACCTGCCTATGTACATATAGGTAGGTTTTTAGATACTTAGGTGTGTACGTGTTACTTAAGGCTAGGTCATAGCTATAACCATACAAGTGCGAGACTCTGTACAAGGCTTGAGATTTCCGTTCACCAGGCTAGTATAGTATACCAAAACAGCTCTGCGAGAGCGAGTAGCGCGACGGGAATAGGCAAGGGAAACACTGTAGTTATTCCATTTAGCCGAATAGGGGTTCAATTCGAATAAATACCTTTCCAAGGTCTTATTAACAAACTCTTGTCGGGCACCGATGTGCTAAGTTCCAATAGCAATGATACCTAGGAAAGGTATATACCATCGACCCACGTACCGTGTGTATATATAGCCTTCGGAGGTTGGCGACTTGCTACCTCCTACCTAACTTGGTATGTGTGTGTGTGTGTGTGTGTGTATTTGCGGTTCAGCACGTTACCGGTGAAAAAGTAAGAGCTTACGTATGCTGGGGCCTATATATAATTTCGAATTGGCTTTCAAACACACCTAGATTGCGTCATCAAGTGCAGAAGTGCAGATGGTGTCTCTACGCGAGACTGCCACGGCAGACTTGAGATTGCGTAGTAGCCCGGGATGAATATCATACCATTCAGGCGAATATGAAAGCTCGCCTTTATTATCACGCTAGAACAAAGACGAAGACGTATAGGCTACCAGAGGAAACGAGAAGCGTGTCTAATACACCAAAACTGCACCTGTCTTGCCGCAATTGTTTTGGCTGGTTGTGTTTCAAACGTATGAGAGAGAGACGAAGTCAAGTATGGGGCAAGGTATAGATAGCTCTGCCGTTACGAGAGGAAGTCTTCGGTGACCATGGCGATGCCTAAAGAGGGCATCGTGGTCATGGTCTTCGGTTGGTCCGGGTTCTGCATCAGACGAAGCGACATGGGAAAAGTATACGGGGCTGCGGTTTGTACCGCCTACCGTACTTACAACATAAGGGACTTGAGGTAAATTCAAGAATGGTAGATACACAAGCCCCCCTTCCCCCCTTCTCCCTACTATACTTCCAAGTAGAGCCTTTTCCTCCCACCATGGTGGCGAATGGTCAATCAGGTCGTAAACAAGTAGGCATGCGACTCCTACAGTCCTCTGACATACTTCCACTAGCGGCGGGCGATGGTTTCCCTCATTGCACTCACGAGGTACCATCTCCCGCAGTTGGAACGGGTTTCTCTCGTCAGGCACGCATTCGGGACCCCAGCGCCGAAACAGTAGCACCGATTTCCAATACTCGCATTTCCTTCCTTCCCAATATTTTGAATATAATTTATTCATAAATCCGACTGAGATGTTGCAACCCGCCAAGTAAAAGGTCTGAAAGTTCAGTTCGAGACCGTCAGGTATGCACATGTGATTAGTCCATTACAAGTTACGATTGTGGCAGCACTGAGGGGATAGACAAGGCTTCATAGCAGGAAGTCGTCGATGACTGGGTGTATTGAAATAACTCGAGGTGAATTTAATCTGAGGCGATCGATGCCTTGGAACCGTGCGAGGCTCTCAGTCACAGCAAATTGCGAACAAGTTAAATCATACTGGCCATGCAATAAATACTATTAGGGGCTATTGACAACCCTACCGAAACACCCAACACCTAACACCAGGGAAAAAATACCCAAATCGACAACAATAATGGTATCTATCCAAACATCCGATCTCAATTCGCGAGGAAATAATCGCCGTATACCAACCTAACGCGTCCGAGCGATCTTCCAATATGCTCTGAGTAAACTGAGTCCGCCACTCTGCGTCTCGACGGTCCGTCCGCGGCCGCGCTTATTTGGGTCCTCGGTGATGGCCTGACGCTGCTGCTTTAGTGGCACCTGGCCATACGGTAAATGGCGTGTGTGCGGGTGTTCAGTAGGCGCCGGGCTCCGCCACGTCGTGTCGGTCGGCACACCATAGTTGCGGTAATCTGTCGCATTTTCTTGGTTATCGGCGATGCCGTCGTTCGCCAGCGTCGGCCAGGGCCCGATCCAGTCGCCCGTCAACAGGCCCGCGGTCCACCATTGCCCGAAACGCCCCGCGGCGTCCTGAGTGCCCATGGCGGCGTGGACGTTGTGCTGTAACCAGCCGCTGTATGCTCTGCAGGCGTCGTCGTGAGACTTTTGCAACGCCTCGAAGGCGTGTAGGTGCACCCGCAGTCCGGATTCCGGCGGGGCTGGTTCTAGCGGCGCGCAGAAGGCCGTTAGGTGGTGGAAGAAGATCCCCTTAAACGCCTGTAAGTCCTGGCTTCCTGACCCACTCGCGTCAAGGCGCTCCTCCATGATGCCGAGCCGTCCCAGCCCATGCCATCGCGGGAGGACACCGGCTTTGGCGTGCCGAAGGTCGTCCATGGGCCTATCTTTCACGAGGTCGTAGCCGGTGGCCTTGATCACGTTTTGGATCAGTTCATGTCCGTCCGAGAGGAATGAGGATGCGCCGGTAGCGTCCCAGAGGCCGCGCTGCCCCGTCAGGATGACGCCTTGGTTGTACGAGTAGACCATTTCATCGCGGGCGTCGCACCGGGTGTTGTTGTTGTTCTCGTCGAGATACCCGCTGATGTGAAAGCCATCAACGATCAAGCCCTGGTCGTTCGTCATGTTGGAACTGCGGAGCCAGTGGTAGCCTTCCACAGCCGCCTTCAAGTACTTGGCATCTCGAGGTCCGCTGTACACGTCTAAGTCCGGGTCCTTGGGATTAAATCTGTCCGTGTGGTTGTAGAATGGGGATTCGTTATCGTCGCCGGGGAAATAGAGGTACATTGATATCGACGCCGCGATGAAGAGCTCATTGGTGATGGCGTTCTTGTATGGGAGTAGCTTGGGGTTCCAGACCATCCCTCCCTTGCATAGCTTTGTATCCCATCCATGCGATGCGAGATCCCAGAACACACGCGCCCGGTGGGCGAAAGAAGGGATCCATATGTCCCCGTGGTAGGGTTGATTGGGAATCATTGTGCAACTTTTGAAGATCTCGTCAGTGACACCTGGCGTTGCCTCGGACAGATCTGATTTCGCGGGGACGTAATATAGGTCGTTGTGCGTATTGACGAATCGGATGGTTTCAAGCCAACCCAGAACCACCCAGAGGATATCGTCATATGCTTCGCCTCTAATAGCTAGAGCATCCTGGCCAAAGTAATAAGCTATGGTTTGGGCGAAATAGTTGTCGATCAGGTTGGAAGCCCGCCTCCAATCAGAACCGCTGTCCCATTTTGAATGTAAGAATACAAGGTCTTCGGAAATGCTGCGAGTTGCCCCCGAAACGTGTGTGCCTATCACAGCGGCTGTCCAGTCGATGGCATCGGGCCAGGTTCCCACCCACGGAGAGAAGTATTCTGACTGTGTGACATTTAGTGCATTTAGGAGATCGGCGAATACACTATTATCTGCGATGGGAGCTCGCCTAGTCCCAGTGGCACTTTGTATGGAGGGCGGGAGGAAGCTGACTGGCGCGATCGGGTCGCATAGCTTTTGTGTCTGGAAGAAAATATTGCATTTCTCAGGGAGGTTAAATACGGTTGCGGCGCATGCGAAAGATATATAACAGGATATCGTAGGGACAAGTTTCAAGATACCAATCATCTTGACTATAGGAATAAGGACGTCGATGAAAGTCGAGGGTTGGGTTGAGGAATTTTAGGAAAATACCAAGATAGATAACTTGAGGGGGATAGCGAGGAATGACTAGTTTAGCTAGAGGGTAATTCCTGTAGGGGGAAGTCGACAGGTCCGGATTCACCTTGAGACATCGAAGTAGTTTGATATTTGGAGTCGCGCGAATGTAGTAATAACAAAAGAACAAGGAGAATGGGCAAGACTGGCGAATGGTAGAGACATATATATATACAAATAAATATATTTAGGTTCAAGCTGGAAAATAAGGAACAAGGCGTTTGTGTTTTGAAAACTCTAATGCCAGGCTACGTCTATACCTTATCAAGGGACGTGCTGAATTTAAACTCATACCGGGCCGGCTCAAGGTAGGTTTTGAGCATAGCCTCGAAGTACCTAATTACTCCACAAAATAGGTAGATTGTTGAAATGGGATGAGGAAGGGGATGGTTACATATATATGTAGGTAGGTATTTAGACAAGAATTGCCCCGCGTTCTCAAGCTGATCTCATTGGTAGCCCCATTCGGCCGCCTGAAGTAGGTACGTTTTGGATCAGCCCCTCGGAGGCACGCTAAGCTTGGCGAGCTTAAACGATGTATGAGGTCAGAAACTGGCTTGATATATAATTTACTGTAGGCTCTAGGATCCCGTGACCTCAATGCAAGGCAATCCCATACTCAAGAAGCAGTAGACTATGTACTGCATGCAGCAAATAGAAGTGGTTACGACACGGGCCGAGGAAAAGGGTAATATGTTGAATATAGTGGCTGTTGATTCAATATTATGTCCTGGCAAATGCACAAACAACTGACGATTCGCCAAAAATTACATTCCTTGCTGGCGTATACTCAATACACTATGTGCTCCTCGAATTCCGATCGCCGTATTGGGTATTTAGTCACTTGTTGGCATTTCCCAGGGTCCTGCATTTCACCCCGTAATATACATAACTCCCTCCATTAGACATATACGCTCACTCCCAGTTAAGGGGAAAACCTGTTAGTAGCCGGTAGACTGCTCATAAAAACCGTTTCTCAAATTCGCCAAATAGCTGGGGACTAATCTCATCGCTACTGAGGCCATGGACCTCCCAGAGCACGCCCTTTTTGGCATAATGCTCTAGCAGAGGTTCGCTAGTTTCGCGGAACTTCTGGAAGCGCGCCCGATAGACGTCCTCGCTATCATCGGCGCGCTGCACGAGCGGTTCGCCCGTGACATCATCACGTCCAGGTACTTTAGGAGCGTTGAAAGTAGTATTGTATACACGGCCCGAAGGTTCGTGCACCCACCGCGACGATATGCGTTGCATAACCACGTCAAACGGGGTCTGGAGAGACACGACCCAGTTGATAGGCACGATGTCATCCAACCGCTCGGCCTGGGCGGCGGTGCGTGGGAAGCCGTCGAGCAGGAATGAGGCCGACGGGTCCTCGGACGCTTGGTGTGACAGACTTGCACCCGCATTTGGACTGGAGTCTATGCCCGGAATGGATGGTTCCGGAGCCACATCGGCCGCGGACGCAGCATCACCAGAGGCGGCGGATGCTAGGGTCATGAAGCTCGGGCGACCACCAGCCAGCCACCCGCGCTGGGAAAGCTCGTTGGTAATCAGACGAAGAATCATGTCATCAGGAACAAGGCCACCCGTTCTCATGGTCTTCTCGACCTTGATACCCAGGGGTGTGCGGTTCTTGACATTGTGGCGGAGGAGGTCGCCGGACGAGATGGCCGACAGTTGAGGAAAGCGGGAGAGCAGGCGTTCGGACTGGGTTCCTTTGCCAACCCCCGGCGCACCGACGAGGATCACGCGCGCTGCTCGGCGAAGGCGCATAGTATGAAAACAAGACCAAGGCGTCTGAGACGGGCGGTTCGGGACGCTGGGACGGTATGTGGAAGTCTCGGACAGCGGCCCGAACGTATGCAGTGTTGTTTTAAAGGCGAAGGAACCACGGCAGCGGGGTGGTTTCAGTGAGCTATGCAGGTAGCAGTGCGCGGTGCCTGATGTTGTCGAACCGCCTTCTCGTGCAAGTCCCGGCGATTGGTGGAGATATGGCGGTGGTGGTGGTGAAGGGACGGACCCGGGCGGATCTCAAGTAAGATATCAAACAAAGTCCATTGTGTCGTCTGTCAGAAGTGCCTCGAGGTTCAAGTATATGATTGATTGATAAGCTACAGCTGGGTAGGAGGAGGGAGGTGAAGGTGAAAGTGAAGGTGGAAGTGGAAGTGGAAGTGGTACGATGGTGGTGGGGATTAAACCGACTGTACCAAAATCCCCCGTCTTGGTCTTGTCTGCTGCTAATACGTTGATACAGTAATGTCGAGGAGTAGACTGGAGAAGTCCGAGGAACGGATGGTGGCAACGGACTAAACCCGATAGGGGAATGGTCGGCGCTGTCTCATGCACCCCGCTGCTCGCTAAAATCGATGGAGTGTTCGAGAGTTACTTACTGTTTCCCAGTACCCATCAACGCCAGACTGTCGGGTTCTACCGATTGCGACAGTGAATACCTTTCGTACTATACTGTAGCTTCTGTAGGTGCGGGGAGGTTGGCATTGATTGGTGGGTAGCAGCAAAAGTGTTGATCAGACCTCGGGATTTGTCAGTGTTATTTAATACCTGTATGTACCTTGCCTATCGGTACATTACGTATTATAGGTGTTTATATAAATACATGTACATACGGTAACAGGTAGTGAGAGTAGGTACCTACCTACCTTATGTACCTACCTAGGTAGTTACATGTAAGTAGATGTAGCGCGAAGAAGCATGTGAATGAACCACTCCAGTCAAGCCTGCCTTACCATTGATCCGACGGTCGTAAGGAGGCGTCTAAGTTGTGACTACAGGTTTAGAACAACACAACAGAGCCGACTTTCGCCGATCATCATGCATTGACACAACGCATGTGCGGGACATACACCGGCTCAGGTCTTTGTGCCAGTGCCTGCTAACATCGATGTAACTCCAATACTTCGGTCTCCTCAACCATCTACATTTTTGCTTCTGATTGGGGTTGACCCGGTTTTGATGACTCGGATCCCGAAAACATGGCGGGCAGCTCGAGGTATACATTAAGTGGGACATGAATGCCACTTTTACTTTGTTCGTTTTGTTGTTTTGATCCAGACCTTCATAGAGCCAGCCGTGGATGCTGCATGAGAGGAATCATTTCATTACAAGCCGTATTCTGGGTGGCCCAAGTCCAGGCATAATACAGAGTCTCCAGTCTCTGACAATACCCGCTCCCCAATCCCTTGAAGACCCCAGGTATCAGATATGCCAATTCGTCATCGCATGCCCTAGAGTCGCTTATGATTGTACAGTCCTGGAGGTGCGGGAGAATCCCTGCCAGAAAGATCTAGTTCTTTATGTGTGCGCATGCTGCTGATGCACAACACGGTCCCGTCCTTGTTCCAAGGCTTCAGTCGGCCTAGCCGCCGAAGCCGAAGCCACCGCCACCGCCCCCTCTTTGTTGTGATTCTTGCTGGAGCTGCTCGGACACCTTCATGTGGACATCGAAGAACTTGGCAGCACACCGGTCGAGACAGACGCTCTCGCCCTTATTGAGCTCGGACTCGCGGTAGTCGTTGGGAACACACTTCTTTTGGCAGGCTTTTGTGAGGCTATTAAACAACAAACGTGAGTATGCAGACCCCTTGCCGTTTGGGCAATGGAAAGGAAAGCTTACCGGTTGGCCATCTCGGTGATAAGCCTCAGCTCAGCCTCGACGGCAGCAACCTTCTCGGCTGACGAGGGCTGTGGTCTTCCGAGTCCAAGGAATGACATCTTGACAAGACTTGTTGGGTACGGTTGGGTGAATTAACTTGGTTATGGCCGGGCTGGTGTAATCGGTGGATTTATTATACGATATGATGCAATCAATCAATCAAGCAAGCAAGAAATAGTTGCTTAAAGCTGATGCAACTTTTGGCGCCAATATGGAGCTCTGGATTGCCGTAAGAGGAAGGCGGCGTGCCGGATAATCGTTATACCACCGACCACTGGTATCTGGATTGGCAGAAAAACTCCGAGCCACCTGCCGTTGGTTGGTTCATTACTATTACATAGTAAACCGCGTTTCTTCTCTTCTTTTTACTTATGCACCAGGTAACGGTACTCTAGCCCCCAATGTGACAGGTCAGGTTCCGGTTCCATCCTGGACTTATATTAACTTGAGAGAGTGAGTCGAAATCGTTGATTAATATCCTGTCTTGACATTGGTTAGTTAGTTATATTGGCATAAGAACTGCTGCAATTACCTTACTGTCTCCAATTCATCTTACTTGCTGAGGCTCCCGTCTCGACATACAAGCTTACTTGCTCAAAGGTCGTCGAAATGGAGAGCACTCCCTGTCTTCGATTCCTGCGCCCGTACCTATTTGGGTTGCCACCAGCCAACAAGACTGCATATGCTCGGCTCTTCTCTGCTTCACGCACAAATGCACACGGCAGGTCTATATCGTGCGTCATAGCGCAAAGGAGAGTGTCCCATCTGCCCGGGGTGAGGCGATCCTCCAGCACCACATCTGGCGCTTTAGGGGATGAACTAGCCACCGCAGCTACCCGCGCCGTTACCGTCGAAAGGCGCGCCCAAAAGCTTCGAGAATACGATGCACTCCGATTTCCTAGACTCGAGCACACTGCCGGTCGTATGACCATACCTGGATTTCGTCACAAGTTTAAAAACGAGGCATCAACCCCAAACCCGGACGAGATCAGTCTTGAAGGCAGGGTTACGTCTATAAGACGGGCTGGGTCCACACTGGTTTTCTTGCATATTCTAGGTGGCTACCAACAGGCCCAGGTCATGGTGCACCTAAACAGTCTCGCCGAGCCTCTGCTAGACCCGGAGGGTTTCAAAAACGCTCTGCACCCATTGCGCCGTGGAGATATCGTATCAGTCACCGGCACCGCTATTCGGACCAAAACGGGTGAATTGACATTAAGGGCACTGAAAGTCCCAACCATCCTAAGCCCTGCCCTTGCGCCGCTTCCAGAAAAATTAATCAACGACGAGACCAAGATTCTGAACAGGCATGTTGACCTACTTGTGAATCGACAAACATCTGATATACTCCGGCTCCGTTCTCACATCATCAAGTCGATCCGGGATTTTTTCCATGAGCAAGATTTCCTCGAAGTCCAGACTCCCATCCTATCTGACTCTGCTGGCGGTGCCACTGCTCGGCCATTCCTGACCGCTTCGACCGCCTTTCCCCACAAGCAATTGGCAATGCGAATCGCCCCCGAGCTTTGGCTCAAGCGATTGGTCGTTGGTGGCAATGATAGGGTATTTGAGATTGGTCCATCCTTCCGAAACGAGGGCCTCGATTTAACACACAATCCAGAATTCACCACCTGTGAATTCTATTCCGCGTACTTCAACCTCGCCGACTTGATCCAGATCACCGAAAGTCTCATCGCTCGTCTCCTTCGCGATGTCGACCAAGTGACAGCCACACAGCTTATGTCCCTTCAAAAACCAGAAGTCTCGGTCCCCAAAGACCAGTGGACGCAAGTCGAATTCATCCCTGCTCTGGAAGAAATCCTAGGCTTCCGCTTCCCTGATTTATCAAAGTCCGATGCTCTGGAGAAGCTTACCAGCCTACTCGCCGAGCGTCATGCATCGTTGATAGTCCCAGGAATGTCACTCAATAAGCTTTTGGACCATCTAGCTGCAACATACCTCGAGGAGGCCTCCTTACACCAACCGTTGTTCATCATCCACCATCCTGCCTGCATGTCCCCCTTGTCAAAATCCTTCACTTGTCCTCAAACCGGCCAACTCGTTTCCGCACGCGCCGAGTTGTTCATCGAGGGTCGCGAGCTAGCTAATATGTACGAGGAGGAGAACGACCCCTTCGAGCAGCGCCGGAAGTTCGAGCTCCAGTTGCAATTGAAGAGCGGCAGCATAGTCGCTGACGAGGAAGGGCCAGCCGAAATCGACGAGAGCTACGTTCAGGCCCTTGAGCACGGGCTCCCGCCCACAGGCGGATGGGGTTGTGGCATTGATAGGCTCGTCATGTTCCTTTCTGGCGCATCGAGGATTAGCGACACTCTTGCTTTTGGCAGTCTAAAGAACGTTGTCTCCCTTTCTCAAGCTACCAAGGACCCGTAACTTAGGTTAGACGATGTAGATTGTCCCATTTGTATATTAGGAATGATACCCTCATAGTTGTAGGAAAGTTCTGCCCGTCGGATTTATAATTATTACTCTCTGTGTGCCGAACCATCTCAGCCCCGTAGCTTTGACAACAGCTAGATACTACCTATTACAATACAATCAAGCGCCTTTTGTAGCTCAGATACGAGAAACCCAAAAGCTTGTGGTCTTCGTTTAGATGACTAAGTGTAGCTTGCATAGGTAATTGGAAACCTGTCCGATTGAGAACAACAGTTACAATAGACCGTAAATCATCATGTCACATCACATTCACATTGGCGACCGCCCACGAGCATTTCTGTTTTTGGTATTTTCTCGATTTCTCATCTAATCCGACAAACATCGCACTACCCTCCACTCATCCACTCAGCGTTACGATACCCCGTTCCGCATCTATTCTCCCCTCTATCCGTCCCGAGTGTCCTCTAATCGAAACCCAGAAGCAAATGCGGGAGCAGAGAAGAAAGAAAAGAAAATCAAATCTCGAGAAAAAAAAATCATTCGCATAAACCCCTGCGCCGTCACATGCGCCGTTCCAGACAGCGCCATGATATGCTTGCTTCTAGTCATACCTCAGCACATATGTCTTTAGCGTCGTGAAGGCAAAACCCGCGCAGATTTCCGTCGACATGCCCCAGCCCGAGAGGCTTCGTCCACCAGCCGTGTTGAGAACGGGAGCAAGACGTTGGCGCGATTTGACCGCAATGCAATGCAAGGAAAGCAGTGCCAAACTCCATGACAAATTCGGTGAGAAAACAAATGAAAATGCGCAGTCGTAGTAGCGCCCTGTTGTGTACTGAACAATCGGGTGGTATGCCGCCCTCTACATCGCGTTGCCCCCGGATAGGGAGGAAATTGTTCTCCCACTCATATATGCCGACTGCCACCCAGCTAACATCGAAACCCAACCCTGGTGAGGATGCGTTCGTGATGCGGCAGCGGCGCGTACCAGCCATCGAGGCGGTTGAGGGACAACGTCGTCTTCCTCTTGTTTCATCTGCGTCTGTTCGTCGAGCTCCTCCTGGACTCTCACACCAGAGGTTTCGTGATTGCTAACTGGCCGTCTAACTGGCTGTGCTACCTGCGGGAATCGTCGCTGGTGCGGGAGAAGGTTATGTAGCGACTGATCAGTTGTTTGGACTAGCTGAGTATGCTGCGGGACGTTCTCAACTGGCTGGGCGGTGTTCTGTGACGATGCTGCAGCCGCGGAACTCATCGATTCTTGTTGACAATCCGCTCTCCAATACTCAGGCAGGCCGCCCGCGCGGCCCAACATCGAGGCAACGTTGGCCTGCAGATTGAGAATATGCATCGGACCATTGTTGACGAACGTTCCGTTCCGGATGGCGATGTCGGCACGGCGTTCTCGAATCAGTTGCTGCCAGCTGAGACAGGTGCTCTCCAGCCTTCCATCGTATGTCTTACGTTGGCTAATTCCCAGTTGGAATTCCAATGACTTCATGTCGCGCTGGAGCGCTTCCCTCTTCTCTGTTAACTTGAGGCGATCTTTAAACGACTGGCTGTGGTAGACTCGATCGATCTCCTCGATTTGCGCGCCCATACAGCGAAGCTGATGAGTGATTTTGAGCCTGAGTACCGCCCACAGCTGTTCCGCCCCCTGGAGGAACTTCGTGTCTACCGTTCCGGGAAGGGATAAAATAGCGTCCTGCGCACGTCTCGGCTTCCTTCCAGGGCCAGCTGTCACCTCCTCTCTGGCGGGTTTAGCAATGTTTCTCAAAACACGGCAGAGGGACAGTTCTTCGTTCCTTTTATTTCTGAATATCTTCTCCGCCAGGTCTCTTCGCTGACGAAAGATACGCCAGACGTGCTTTCCGGAAGCCATTTGCAATTGACAGCCATGGCAGACATAAGCATCTTCTCGCAGTGTGAGGATTCGAGCCTGGTAGAAATACGATGGCAGGTGCATATCGCATGCTCTGCAGTGATGAAGTTTCACCTGACCGCGAACGACGAACCAGTCCCACATCTGACCCTGAGTGACTGGTTTGTCATGGCAAGCGATAATCAGATCTTGCCAGACTGTAATCTCCATTGCCAGGTCTAGCTCTGACGAAACAATAGGGAGTTCGGCACTATCACTTGGGGTGTGTTCGCCGATCTTACACCATTGAGGGGATCCCCCTCTTGATTGATGCTTACGATTGTAAAAATCACTAAGCGCCGCAATAGATCGCAAGATCTTTGGCAATCCTCGCATTGGAATCCGTTCAAGAAATGCCCGGAACCCCGTGCCGGGGGTGAGCAAATCCTGATCCCCTATATGGCACTCATTCCATATTCCTAGCAACTGCGCTGTGATAGCTCTTTGGCTATCCAGCCAGTCCTTTTCCTCCGGAATGATACCATACTCGCCGATATGGCCCGAACCATCCGGCTTGTAGGGAGGGCCCTTATAATAGAACGGGCTAAAGTCAACTGCGATGTGTGGTTCAGGTCGTGTGCGCTCCGACCGTTTTTTGTTGACGGCGTTAATTGCACGTAGAAACGGCTGAGTATCGGCAAATGTCAACAAAAAACATTGGTGCACACCAAGAGCTTCCAGTCTAGGCATATGATAGGCGATACACTCCAACGCTGCGATGTTCACCCAGGCCATACCATGAAGAACCAAGTTCTTGATGGCATACCCATTGATGAATGAAAAATGTACTTGAGGCATGTTAGTAAAAATATCGTTAGGGCTAGCTAGAAGTGACGGGGACTTACGGAGCTTATAGTGCTCCCTCATGCTAAGGGCAAGGTTTGATCTATCCCCTGCCTTGACGGCCGAAGTGACAGGATAGCCGGCCCCGTTGGTGACCATCTCCCGCACAGGTCCCTGATCTTCAGGACGAGCTGGGGAAATGATTACAGTCGGCAAAAAAACCCGTGGCTCAACCTTCGTAGCTTCCCCGCCGTTTGTCTGGCTCTTGATGTCCTCCTGTGCTTCCATTTTCCGCACAGTCGCCAGACAATCTTTATCCCAGCCCAAAAAGTCGCCGGTGGAGTCCACGTGCATCTGGGAGACTGTCAGTATCCGGACAGGAATATAAGCAAATCTGAATTCCTTACCCATGAGGACTGGACCATGCGCGCAATGAGCTGAGATGTTCCACAAAAGCTGCTGAGGTCCTCATACCGCGGGATAAGGTAGGTAAAGATATTATCGAAAATATCACGAGTTCCAAAGATCTTATTGACGATCTCGGACTGAGCTGCTTCGGGTAGCGCAAGGGGTCTCTTGCGGAAGCATAGGGGAGCCTAATAGTATGGTTAGTGTACGTAAACAATGAAGTCCGATGAAGTAATTAGCTGTCTTACCCTCATAATACCATTCTGGATGTTGGGGTAATGCACCGCCATCTCAAGTTGCCTCTTTTCGCGAGTTGTAAGCTCGTCGAACTTTCGTCCTTCATAATTATAATATGTTAAAAATTCGGGATGAGTGAGGGGTGCGGTTATAAGTTGTTCGGAGCCATCACAATTGTTACGGTCGAGGCCATGATCCGTTGCCCCTTGGGCAGCCCCTGAACGAGCAAGGACAAATCTGTGTACACCATCTCCAGGATTGGGACCACGAGACTGTTCGTAGACTGTCGACAATTTTCCGAATCTCGGAGGCGGCTGTAGGTTTTCAGAAAACATGGGACGCTCAATTATCGTAGCTAGGCCAGCAGAGCTATCATTGATGGGGTTCATGGCCAAGTTCTGACAAACGGAAGTCGCGTCAGCCATCGTGATAGCTATCTTTTATAGGTCAGTTCAAATTGCGTGTATTAATAGCCTCATTGATACTGAGTCGGCTGCGAGAGATGAGATGGCAGGTGCGGCAGTAATGGGAAGAATGATAGCGAGTGAATATTGCTGATGGAGAATGGAGGTCAGGAGCCAGGGAGGAATCTAGTAGACTTACCATGCAGCGTTGTCAACGACGAGTATGATTTAGAGCTTGAAGTTGTAGATATTACGAGGACCTAATCTATCCTGCAAAAGCAATCCTGCAAAAGCAAAGACGAGATCGAGTCTGTGAATATCGAAGGGAGTCACGATGCAGCAGAGCTATGTCAGGGTAAGATTTGAAGAGGGAGAAGAAAGAAGAGCTAGCGAAGGTCTTGCAGTATTTAAATAGAGGTAGAGAGAAGCGAGTGAATAATAATGATCCACAATAGCTCCATCAACCAGAGCAACGAACACAGTAACCTTGCCGTCAGTGAATGAAGTTGTGGGGATATCAATGGTCTCTAAGTGATGTGCTCGTTATTCAACAAGGGGGTGCTGCTTAGGCTTGTGAATGCGCTGGATCGCTATTCACAGGCGTAAATATCAACGTGAATACAATGTCGAGAATGGCACTGTGCTCTTTCTTACCTATGATTAAAACTTCACCCCCCGTTGGAGCAACCTAGTGATGATACTGCGAGACTTCTCTCAGGAGCTTATCTGTGGTGCAGCAAGTTAGGTTGGGTACAGAGTTTGGAATAACCACGACATATAGTATCATGCTAGGCTGTAGCTAATGATAAAACCTATAGCATTTGAGATGATTTTCACTGACCTATTAGGAAACAGCGGGAACTTGTCTCTTGGACCCAAAGCTGGGGAAGAGTTTCACGTGTTAGATTCTGTGATTTGTGATTCCTTATTACGCACGCTGCGCTGCACTCAGTCCACAACACGGAAATCTGATGACTTATCTTAATTGTCTGGGTTGTTTTGAAAAAGATGATGTTGTGGTTAAGAAGCTACTATGGATAGCACGAGGAAGGGTGGGAAATGGGCTGAAGGACCAAATACAACGCCGAGCTGTTGGCTTGTAGTATCATGACCTTCCTTGATCTTGATGCCTTGAACTCTAACACAGAAGGTGCAGGTTGTAAATTGACTGGATTAACTTACCTAGTAGCACAATGCAATATGACTGCAATAGCGCTTCGTAATCATGGATTAAGAGTTGAGTTACCTGATGTTTCGTGATTTCTGGCGGGTCGTTAGAAGAATGGTGACAATTACCTAGGTAAGTACTTAGAGCTGGTCATGGAGGCAACAAGGTAAGCAACTTCCTAGGATACAGTCACGTTTCTCTGTAGATACTTAATATCAGTATTATGAAATATTTATCCCTTAAAAGACAACATACCAAACCACCAATTATGGTGAGTAATAGGGGATAAGTACCTTCAGCTCAGCTGTGTTGGTCTGTTTCAAAATGGGGAAATCACGGCCCGGGGAGAGTGATGACCTTCATAAAGAGGTTGATGAGGCGAGGCTGAGTTTGGTAAGAGACAGCAATAGAGAAAGCATGCGTGAACGGATCCAGCCTCTGCTACCACTGAGCATGGGATATAATTACCATGTTTGGCGTACCTGCCTCGATCTCACCACGCTGAAACGAAAATGCACACAGAGTACTTCATACTAGCTATGAAGAAGCAGATATCTTCAAGGGAGGTGTTGTAGAACACACCCAAGCGATTCGCAACAGAACAGACAGGGAGAACCATCAGAGGTGGCCAAGACGAAGTAATATGATCTGGTCGATGTAGAAGCTAATCGTCTAAGGCATAACGGCACACTACCGCATGTTGGGCTCCATTTAGATACTAGATGTCTCGTATATTTAATGTCAAGGTAATAGAATAAACTCATCTATAAAATGATGGCCATACCGGGGGATCCAAGCATCTGATTACCACATATTATTTCTTTCATCACGTTGCAAGACTACAACACGGGCATGTTGTGTAAGCCTAGTCATCTACAAAGCCTTGGGCTCAACCAGATTTAACACTCATGACACTGGGAATCTGGCGTGAAATCCTAGGTAGGAGGATGAGGAGGAGGAGGAAGTCAAAACTAGAGCTACTGATTACATAATACAACTTATCTCCTTCCTATCCAAGGACGGGAGGTCGATGCTGGAGACCTGCGAACTCCTGTTTCGTGCAGTACTTCAATGTAGGTACATGTGCTAGTAAACGAACTAGGACCCAAGGGAAGATGGCCCATATCGGGCCAGCTGTGGAAACATCAAGAGGGTGTTCTGCCGTGTACTACAGATAGCGTAGCGATGTTGGTGGGTAATCTCCTACAGTAGGTAGCTAAGGGTAGGTAGGTAGTGTATGGGCAAGCCGCTTCAACTGACGATAACGGGCGGACGGCATTTGTTAGGACGAGTCGAGAGGTTCCTATGTGACGGCGGAGTCGTCCGATCCAACGTGAAGCAGCCAGCATACCATACCATACTATGTATGTACTGTCCATATCCCATGCCATGCCATGCCATGCCATGCCAGAACCACGCAAACCCCGGCCAATAAGCATGATATCATGCATGCCCCGTACTTAGTATACATGCAACTTACCGCCTTTTGCGTCGCCGGTCGATCTTCAAGGTTTCCAGCACGATGATACGGTACAGTTATGGGTGTGGTGCTGCCTGCCGTTCTCGGGTTGTGCTTCTGGAATCCCAAGGAATGATTGCTGGACCGCATGACCTATGACGCCACGCCACCCCAAATGGGATTCATCGAGGCGAGAGCACGAATGGATAGGTTTCAGCAGGGTAGTGTCACAATTCCCTATCTGTCAAAGGCGAAAGGGTGCGCGTTGGATGCTCGGGTACCACTGTATTGGCTCGACTAGGCAGACCATGTGTCAATGCCGATTATGCGAAAGGACATCCATTGTAGAGCCGTTGCGGTAGACGACAGGGCCTTGATGGTCGGTCAGTCGACCAGAGAGGGGCGAGGGGCAGTGGCAGGGCTTCGGTTTTTCGGCTGCCCAACAGCAACAGGATCATACTGTATCTGTATCTGTATCTGCATCTGCATCCGTATGTGTATGTGTATGCAGCAAATCTACAGTAGCTAAGTATTCATTTCAGGTGTACAAGTATTGCCAAAGCGAAATCGCACGACACCACCACGCCCCGATCCTGAGATTGGTTGGACAAAGGATGGTGGCGCTCTGGTGTGGTATATGCAAGATAGTGGGATCTGGTCGCGTGCTCATGCCGTAGATTAGGTATCTTGCTCAAGTTCTTCAAGTCATATTATGAGATGGCCAACCACTCGCCGGCCAGGCTTGTCAAGACTGGATAGTCCGGCAAGAAATGTCTCGCATCACACGCGCCCAACATTCTCCCTACCGCCGTCAATCTACAGTATAACCTGATATCAAATATCGATGTGGAATGGTTGCTCTAGAACGCCTACTGCAAGACTAATTAGTAATATGATGGAGGGGCTTTTTCTTTTTGGCATCTTGAAATTCTAGAGCAGGAGTCCGAGGGGGGAAATCGGAGTAGGGCTTGGCAGCTCCGGGTTAGCGATGAGAGGAGGAGAGGAGGAGAGCTGTGTCGATCTATGTGTCCCGTACTGTATGGTCCCGCGAGCCATTTCAAGCCAGCCGAATCAGACAACATTCTAACGGCGGCCAAGTACCGATAACGGTTTTTGGAGAGTTCACCACGACGCATGTGATGCACGTGAAATGTCAGACTAAGATGCTGCGCAGATCTTGTGACACATGCTAACGTATTACGCTATCGCGAATCTCGGCCAATGGCTTATGATTTGCACGCACCCCTCTAGGCCTCTGGGCCTCTGGGCTTCTGGGTCATCGAGTTGAGTCGGGTAGCCGTGTCGACGACAATGAGCTGTGTGACTCATTTATAGCATACCGAAAGCGCTAGCCCTCGAAGGTTTAGTTTAGTCTTTCCGCGAGGCCTTTCCAAGAGGTGTGGTTCATGACTGGTGTATGATGAATTGACGACATTGTGGCGACGATTAGGCGATGACGAAGAATGCTAGGTCAGTTAGTAGCAGGGTGAGCCTTGGGGCTTCGATGGTGCGCCGACTTGCTTTGTAACCTAGAAGGCTGTCACGTAGAGGAGATGGAAGCGCCATGTCTTGAGAACTTTGGAGGTGACACGAATTTAAGACATGCTGTCAAGTAACTATAATATGCCACGACTATCATTCCCCGAACAAAATACCCGGCTACGTATAGGTAGATGAGGCGAAGTGACAAAACAGGAGGTGGCCAGTCGTATTGCTACATGTAATCAAGCCAAACTTGTGCCAATCTACCGCACAGTTGGACCAGTATCTGTAGTCCTAGGGTATGTGGATTCACAATTTGGTGGTAGTGTCCCTCTTATCCAATAATTCAACGTGCAACTACCGTACGGTCCGGTGTGGTTGCCGGTGCGGTTGCCGGTGCGTACTAAGATCTGGGACAAGGCTGCGTGTGATGAGGCGTAACAGAAGACATCGCAATATCTGGCATGAGGCAGTCTTCATTTGTCCTCACCTGATACAGGGCGATGGTACCATGCGTTTCCCAACAGCCAGCGGCTTGATAAGGGTGCATCTAGTATAGGTTCAACTCATGGTATACTGCTTGACATGACACATACAGTACTAACAGACCCAATCGAGCTGCCGTGACGCTAGCAACAAACGGGAATACACCTTGAGTGGATAATGGGATTTTTGCAATGGACCGCCGCCTATCGGATTCTCCAACTTCGTTAGCGGCGGAGAGCAGCAAGGATGTGATTAGCAACGGTGTGGTGCTTGCTCGCAATATGCCATCATTGGACAGACCGTCTAAACCTAGCAATTTTAACTGTACATTAGACGACATATATTGGCTGTGTTTGTGCAATGGCTGAAACGAGAACCGAACGATTAGGGACGAGGGAACGAGGCCACGGTCGAGTCGGTTTGCCTTGCAAGTGCTCGTGTTCGTGGGCCTGCAGGTCAACTTATGTACCGCGTTCTGCCTCGAGCATATGTGGCCTGCTGTACTGTACCTACATTGATTACATTGCTGCGGTGAGAGTGATATATGATAAAGCTGAAGTGGAATCTGGAAAATGACCACCTTTAATATGTTCAGAACCTAACCTAGCACAGCGTCTCGGGTTCCAGGGTTGCAGTAAACCAGCAAGCCTTCTCGCAATGCCGTACTGCTATACTACAATGCGCAGGTGTTTGCTGGATCTTGGTCAGTGGTCTCTACTTACACTAGCATGATTAGCCATCAACCCCCATCACCCATCAGCGGTGGGCCTTCAGGGCTGAAGGGCGCCAACCATTAGCCCAAGAGCCGGCCATGCAAGCTTCATGTACAGGTCTCCTCAGATGACTTTGCATCTGTGTCACTTGATTCTCATGCTTGGTACTATGAACGGCCTGTACTGCACTAGTATACAGTAGCTGAGTGGTGTGCGATGGCTGACCGAACTTGAGATGGGTGTTCGACACCAGAACCGTAGAGAGGGCGGTGAGACGCGGCCGTGGTCACCTAATATACCAGAGTAGTAGGTAGATGACATGCGTGCAGTATTATCACGCCTGTGATTTCGCCAAAAAACTTTTGATACTGTACATAAGCAAGCAGTCTGGCAATTTCGACGGTCCTCTCATTTCGCGCTGGTGATCGACGGTTGAGTAGCCGGGTGGTGTTGGACAGGGGGTCCACCTTGTATGCAACCTTCATTTTAATTTTTAGGCAGATCTGGCTAGCTTCAAAGTGAACAACATGAATCCATGCTTTGTACTATATTAGCCCACATGCACCTACCTACTTCTGCCACCCTTTTTGGCTGGGTACGCCACTCGAAGATCTCCATATTTCCTTCGCACTTACGGTACATTAGAAGGAGAACTACGCATATACAGTATAGTAGGTACTGTCTACTATTTACAAGCGCCATCAACCACAACTATTTGCTTCCACGTTGAGTGTTTATCCTACCTAGTAGGTGTACACATCATACATACTATTTTATAAACAAGGTCTATGCGGCGTTATAAGAGCTGCGCACTTTAGTAGAGACTTCCAAAGTTTGGTTACATACTTACTACCTAAGGTAGCAAGTAAGTGCAATACCTGAGTGTGAGAAAGTACATGTACCTAATGTAGGCAATTTAAGTAGGAAGGGCGGCATACGTATAGTACCTACAGTAGGTAGGTACCTACCTAGGTATCCAACTAAGAAGGGTTGGGGGAAGAAAAGTATATGAAGGTCAGGTGGACTACGAGATTTGCTCATGCAACTAAAAGAATCGTAACATAGGACCGACCTTGAAACCTATACAGTAGGTACTTATGTCAGTACATACATGCAGACATGGGCGTTGGGATCTCTTGTTCTGCTCTTGTGGTGATGTAAGTCCTTATAGTACAGTAAGTTCAGTGCCAATACGAAGAGCGTCAAGTTCGGTACTTTTTGGTTTTCTTATATACTAACTACCTACTGTAGGCTAGCTTGGAAAATTCCACATTTTACCCGAATTATTGCCCAATAACAGGCTAGAACCGATGCCCTTGTTTCGTTCATTTATGCCGATAGACTGTGCAGCAGACTGGCCCCAGCCCTCCAAGAGCCGGCCTGATGACCCTGCACATTCGCAAGCACACCAACTGGGAACCTTACAGTACTCACCTCCACCCTATACCACGAAGACTTGGCAAGTAGATGCGCTAGGCTAATTTAGTATAGAGCTACGCATAAGCCACCCCGGGGATGGCCCAATGTATTACTAGAACTTTATTATTTTAACATAAAATAATATAGCTTAATAAATTTTTTTAATTTTTAAAAAATAACAGAGTAGCTATTTTAACGTTTAATTTATAAATACCTAAAATAAATTTATTTTTCCCTATTTTATTTATATATAATATTAGCTATTAAAATAATAGAGCGTAAAACGTAGACATTATGGTCTAAGTACCTCTGTGGGGCGCTGGTAGACCCGCTGCTTAGCGCGAAAAAAGATACCTGGTGGGGTCCCGTTTTACTGGGTTGAGGTGAGTAGATAGCAGGAATAAGCACATTGTGCATTTCACTACCTACATACTACTGTACACGGGCACCTGGATGTACTATACACGACTCAATACTGCTTATGTAGGTAGTATACATCCAACTGAGGCAATACTGCAACGCTGCCTATCTACACTATGTTTACTACATGTAAGCAAGTAGCAAATACTACATGTTGATGTTGTTGTTGTGGTAGCGCTCAGCATCGGCAGAATACCGAGCCTACGCCACCGCATTACGTACCTCGTCTACTCGGCCAATAACGGCCACTCTCGCCAACCACTATGATACTCCCCTGAAACTACCGGCGGCATAGAGGTTGTTATGCGCCTCAGTATCTCCATTCGCTGTCCGTGACTTGGTGTAGTGTACACTGGCGATGCTAATTGACCATATCAGAACTGTTTTGAATGATGAGAATTCGAATCGCGACGCTTAGTCTTGCCAAGAGCTTTGTCGGTGGTCCTGGGTCTGGCGGTCCTGCAGTAGTGTACTGTACTGCACCGTTATGCTGTGGTAGGTGATGTTCCTTGCTTTGCTTTGAAGGCCGGTGCCTGACACGGTTCGGGAAGAGACGAGGCGAAACATTTTATATGAGCCGGTAATCATCGCCCACCTACCTACCGTAGTTCAGTCTCTCACCACCAGCATGACCCTGCAGATTCAAATAAGGGGACATGCAGCACACGGCTTGTATACTATATCCGATGATGGATTATTTGGCTCTCTGTCGAGTCCTTTTGGGAAGGATAGATAGATATATCAATGGGGGTAAGGAGGTTGACCGGTACAAGGGAAGTGTTCGCGGCAGGAAACGAGCCCCAAGATCTCTTCCGGTGCTTAGTGGCGCGATAGGACGACTACGCGCGCCCTTGGCACGCACGGATTTGAAGGTCGTGTACGCTAAACTACGGAGTACATACTGTAGTATACCGTAATTTCGCAGTAGAGATGAATCGCTTTAGTTTCATTGAATGCCTACCTGGGTACGTAGCTAGGTAGCTACAGGTCACTGCAAGGGTTAAGTCTAAGCTATACATATAGTAAAGCAGCCAAGACGGCATCCAATACCTACGTGTAGAGTTATAATGTATTCACCACACTGCTGAAGAGTGCTATAGAGAGGGGGAAATGTTGGACCAGGTCTACTCAATACACGACTTTCGGTTTACACTAAGTTAGTGCATTGTACTGTGGAATCATAGAGCTGATAAGATATCTACAGTACTCCGCGGTAGGCATGCCGTGGGCAATAGGATGCAGGGAAATCGGAGGCTACTTGTGGTGAGACGAAGCAATAATACTGGAAACTATCCGGACTACAACCGCTTGAGGCTAGCAGCCCGGATGATCATGGTAGCTAAGATTCAGACTTGAAGATGGCGTTTTAGTCATGTGGTGATTGAATGGTGCTGCCCATCGTCTTACAAGGAATAGGCTGTTTGCCCGTCAAGGTATACTACTCTACGCTACCAAGGTACTGTAAGACGACTAGGTGTACTGTAAGACGGACCTTTGTGTTGAGCTGGGCTAGAAACTGAGAATCGTCCCAGCAACATGTCGTAGGTCCCCCCCTCATGATAAGGAGAATTAATTGTTTGTGTGTGTGTATATGTGTGTGTAGTGTAATTTGCAAATGAGTTGATGGATGGTTCAGGTGGGAAGCAAAGAAACAAGATTGGACCAGTGTTCCGTGATCGACCTCAATACGACCTCAGGAGCGCACAAAGATGCACAGAAATGAGGAGAAATAAACAGTCTTTGAAGCGTCGAAGTTGGGTAAAAAGTTGTGGAGATTTCGGTAGTCGAGCTTTTGGAACAGGGCCAGACTGCATAGACCTCCTGACGTTAGACCGACGTAAGTGAACAAAAGTGGAAAAGGGGGAAGCGGAGGAGAAAGAAATGCATGAAATGAGGTTTGACGCCCCCTTTCTCTTGTGGTGGTTAAGCGAAACGTCCACATCGTCCACATTGGGAAATGCACTTGGGCCGCGATAGGTAGTGCTGGTGGGGAGGTATTGCTCTGGTGGGGTTAGGCTGGATTGAATTTTTGATTGCAGGGGGCAGGGGACAGGGCAGGACAATCAGGGCAGAGGGAAACCCGCCGGCGCCCCGCCCAGACTGCTGCTGGGATCCCTGCAGCACTAGGTAAACTTCCCGGCGCGCGCTCGTATGAGCTCCCCACCCGGTACTCTACATGGCCTATGTACCTAAAACCCTTACCTATTTGCTATCTGCTTGGCGCGCTTCAACGGCACCGGCTAGCACGTTGGGGAGGGGACAGTGAGCAGTGGGCAGCGGGCAGCGGGCAGTTGGGCGAGGGGGCAGCGGTGCACACCTCCATCATCGCCTGGAGCTCGGTGCGCGCTGCCAGTGTGAGTGCCTTGCCATGGTGTGGTTTTCACGGTGGCCAGTCTCCCTTGTCCTCCCTCCTGTGCTCCCTCCCTGCCCCCGAACCACAAGACAAATAAATACGACCCGGTAGGAGCTGCAACCCTCTTCTCCTCCTCCCTCCCTCTTCCACTCCCGTCCATACAGACACCGCGAGACATCCCCCTTCGTCTTGTCCCTGTACCGTACCGCCCTTATTAATCCCCGTCACCTGCCAGCCGACGCTAGATTCGTCAGACAAAGTCAAATACTTTGAGCTTTGGTAGTGTACTGCTAGTTGCTTTAATTTTCCTCTTTTTTTGAGATACCCAATTGTGATACCCAAATACTTTCTCTTTTCGATACCCCAACATCAACAAAATGGCCGAGGAACAGAAGCCCGTCGCCCTCCCTGAGACGACGCCTGCCGTCGCGGAACCTGTCGTAGAGCCCGTCGCCGACACGAAGCCTGCTGAGGAGACCCCTGCTGCCGAGGCACCTGCTGAGACGAAGACGGAGGAGACACCTGCTGCTCCTGCTGAGGAGGCCAAGGAGGAGGTGAAGCCTATCGAGGCTGGAACTCTTGAGCACAAGGGTGCCCCGGCCAACTTCCCCAAGTAGGTTTCCGGCCCCATAGCCTATTGCCGAGTGCGGGATGCTAACTTGTTCATGTAGGAACTTGCTGTATGCCAAGAACCACTTCTGGTTTGGAACGGACGCACTGGAGAAGGAGAAGCTTGCTGCATACCTCAAGAGCGAGAAGACAACCGATGTGGCTCACCATGTCGTCTCTTGGGCTGCCGAGACCGGAAAGGGCCTTTTGTTCTACGCCAAGGAGTCCGACAAGAGCAGTCCTGTCGGCGTCATTCAACTGGTACGTCAACACGACACACGCTTGATGGTGCGAGAAACTGACAGTGAGGATAGTCCGAAGCTTCTGAGCCTGCCGTCGACGGCTCCAATAAGTTCCACTTCACAGCCAAGGGACACAAGCACACATTCAAGGCCCCCACCGCTGCTGACCGTGACAACTGGGTTGAGCAGATCAAGCTGAAGATTGCCGAGGCCAAGGAACTAGCCACAACGGTTACGGAATCTGAGGCCTATAAGCAGACCCTTGAGTCCTTGAAGCCTGCTCCCGTCGCCAAGAAAGAGGAAAAGCCTGTCGCTGCCGCTGCGGAGACACCTAAAGAGGAGACCGCCGCAGAGGCCGCTGAGGAGCCTAAGGAGGCCAAGGAGGAAGAGAAGAAGGATGAGGTCAAGGAGGAGAAGAAGGAGGAGCCCAAGCGACGCTCAGCTAGCCGTAAGCGAGCATCGATCTTCGGTACTCTCCTAGGTAAGAAAGACGAGGCGAAGAAGGAGACCCCGGCCGAGGATAAGATTGTGGAGAACGAGGCTGCTGCCGCTACTGAGGCTACCCCAATTGAGCAAATCATCCAGGCCACGGAGGCTGAGGCGACTCCGGCAGAGGGTGCTGCTGACGCTGCCCCGGCTGAGGAGACTAAGGAGGCCGCTAAGCCTGCACCCGCCAAGCGCGCTAGCCTGTTCGGCAGTCTCTCGTTTGGCAAGAAAAAGGTTGACAATGACTCTGCCCCCACTACTCCGGCGAAGGAAGAGACTCCTATCGCCGAAGTTCCCGTCGCCGAGTCTGCTCCAGTCATTCCAGCTGTAGAGACCACCGAGCCTCTCTCTGCTGAAGTAGCCTCCCCCGCTGCCGCGCCAGCTGAGACCACCGAGGCCGCTCCGGCGACTAACGGCGAGACGAAGAAGGAGGTTAAGAGCGATAAGCGGAAATCTTCGTTGCCCTTCGCTTTCGGTAAGAAGGACAAGGCTACCTCAGATGAGGAGGGTGAGAAGAAGTCTACTCCTTTCTTCTCTAAGCTGCGTCAGACTGTGAAGAAGAGCAAACCTACCGAGAAGCCGGCTGAGAAGTCTGCTGAGGAGACAGCTGCCGAGGACAAGCCAGCTGAGACCTCCGAGGCTACCGCCGAAGCCGGTGCCGAGGCTGCGGCTGATGCGAAGACTGAGGAGACCAAGGTAGAGGAGCCTGCCGCCGCCCCCGCTGTCGACGAGACCCCTGCCGAGAAGCCTGCCGCCGTTGCCCCTGCCCCTGTCACCGCCGCCGCATAGAGTGCGAGCCGCTTAGGGCGCGTGCGCCACGTGTGACCACTGACTCGTCATGGCACGTCATGATTTTCATTACAGAGATACACCATCTTGTTGGTATTGGTCGGGAACGGAATCTGCATTTCAAGATACCCTGCCAAGATTGGTTCTGAGCTGATACCCCCATCTCGTTACAGCGGTTCGACAATCCATCTTGCGAGCGAATACTACCGGCAAAGCATGGACTGGGGCTATGATAAGGGAGAGGCATATGACTTTGTTTTACTCGCTTTTGATTTTGCATGCTTCGTGTGGCGAAGCACCGAGACAGGTCTTCCGTTTGGACTCAACATTTCCTACTTCTACTGATACCCAGTATACCCTGAAAGCAATCATCTTTTGTTGTTGACGATCGGTGTTCGATCAGCCGAGCCGCTAAACCCCATAAAAAATAAGCAGTAAAGCTGACCCAACTCCGGCGTGTTATCCAGACTTGGGTGTACGCCTTGATGTCAGGAAATTCTCCCATGCTTGCTGTGTGTCGTGCATCTGCCATGCCACCTACGGTATGCGTGGGCCGGCCTCAGCCATCTATAATAGCTAATAGATACACGTTCGCCTCGCTACGTCGTTGCATTTTACCAAGTTGCCCTGTTTCCAAACTTGTGACCGTAGTTGTCGTGTACTAAATCCCTTGTTTGAGAGGTGAGTCTTGGCCGCAAAGTAGAGAGAATAGGTTATCGAGTGCGATCTGTATGGCTTCTCTTATGATTATTTGCTTTGAGTGTAGCTACCTTTGCGTGCCACTTCCGTACTGTATGTTAAGTGGTACTGGGAGAGATCCGTATGTACCCATGGCCGGATTAGCTGTCTTGGAATCAGTTACGCAGGACTTGATTACACTACCATAATTGCACTGCCCTAGGCACAATCCTGTTATAACAATCACAACAATTTTCTTTTCTATGACTTCACAGAGGTGCACTATACTTTGAGGTTACGCCACCGGGTTGTTTGTCACTCTTGGACCAAGTAAAGCAAGGTAGGTATGTCTACTAGCGTAGGTAATACTTAGAAGCACCCCGCCTAGGTAAGGTATAATGGTAACACCCCGCCAACAGTAGATTACTTACACAAACCTGCCCAACCCAAACCGCGACCGCGACTGCAACTGCGACGGGTCCTAACATAAATAACCATGATATCCTGCGTTTTCTACGCCGAACACCATCTCGCCAGAATTTTACTGACGTAGTAGTCCTTATCAGTTGTCAACATGAACTTTAGCATCGAGGTGCCCGGCGCGGCAAACCCTCTGAACCGCATCGAGTTGTGCCGTGCTCTGCAATCCGCCTCGAGCTCGCAGGATCACCACAAGCGACAGGCCGCCGACCAGCAATTAAGCTCTTGGCGCGGCCATGCCGACTACTATCCTACTCTACAGGTGCGTGCTCTGCTTATGTCCCCCGGCTGTGTTGTCGAAGCCGACTAACGTATCCCGATGCAGGCAGTTTTCCTCGACAACGACCTACCTCGAGAGATCCGCTTCCTTGCCATCATCCAACTAAAGAACGGCATCGACAGTTGCTGGCGTGTCCATACCATCAAGAACGCTATCCAGCCCGCCGAGAAGCAGCTGATCCGCTCTAATCTGTTCCGCGGCTCCATCGAAGAGCGTGATTCGCAACTTGCCTCACACAACGCCCTTGTTGTTGCCAAGATTGTGCGCATAGACTTCCCCGGAGAATGGCCCGACGCATTAGAGAACCTTGTGACCCAGATCAGGGCCCTGAGAGACGACGAACAACATCTCGCCGGTGCCCTGTTAATCCTGTTACGTATTGTCAAGGAATTGGGTACTGCGCGCCTGTCCAAGTCTCAGAAGGCCGTGCAGGCTGCCACACCCGAGCTCGTGCAGGTTCTGGGAGAGATCTATGATGTTAAGACAAGGCTGTGGTTGAATTTCCTGACCAGTGGCCAAGGCGATGAACAGAATGCCGTGATGGCTATGGGGAATAGCCTGATGGCGTTCAGAACCCTCCGCCGCCTTCTGATTCTAGGATATGAATTCCCCCACAGGGACGAGGCTGTTCGCCAGATTTGGGCCTTTTCCCAGTCACAGTTTGGGCAGTTGCTCACCATGGTCGGTGACAAGTATCCCGCGCTGGGGAAGCACCTCCTCCAGTTCACAAAACTACATATTGATATGGCGTCTTCCCATCCGGCCAGTTTTGCTGCTCTCCCTGGCTCTGTCGAGCTTGCTCGTAGCTATTGGAACCTCGTTGCTGAGTTTTCGGTAGTGTTCGACCAATCAGAAGGGATTCGTCAGGGTGGTTCCTCGGGCGAGACTAAGTCGGGGGCCGAGGGACCTCTACTCGAAAGACTTGCCCTGAAAGGCTTGCTTCTCATGAGAGCCTGTGTGCGTATGGCACACCGTCCGGTTCAATCGATCAAGTACCGTTCTAAAGAAGACGCCGAAGAGCAACAGCAAGCAATCGCAGCTATCAAATCGCAACTCTTCTCAGATGACTTTATTAATCAGATGGCACACACTATTATTGCCCGTCTTTTAGTATTTAGAAAAGCGGACATGGACGCCTGGGAAGAGGAACCAGAGGAATGGGAGCAACGAGAAGAGAGTCAAGGCAATGCCTACCAGTGGGAGGTCCGTCCATGTGCCGAGAAGCTATTCTTAGACTTCCTCACGCACTACAAAAATCTCCTCCTGAACCCCTTGTTGGCGTACTTTGCGACAGCTCAAGATCCACAGGCAAGCATTACAGCCAAAGAGGCTGTCTACACGGCAATGGGCCTGTCAGCTGCTTTAGTAGAGAACTCTTTTGATTTCAGTGTTTTATTGAAATCGGTAATAGCGTCTGACGCAGTGCAAGCAATCCCCATGTGCCAGATCCTCCGGCGGCGTATTGCCATTCTCTTAAGTCAATGGGTACCCGTGCAGATCTCTAATGAGACACGTCCGTTGGTTTACGAGATCTTCAGACATTTTCTCAATTCTAAGGACTCCAATAATGACATTGTTGTTCGGATCACAGCTGCAAGACAGTTCAAAGTTGTGGTAGATGAGTTTGGCTTTGATGAGGTCGCTTTCGCCCCCCAAGCACCAGATGTGCTAAAAGAACTCATCAGCTTGGTGCAGACCGTAGAGGTTGATGAGACAAAACTGGCCATCATCGAGACCCTGCGAAGCCTTATCACGCGTATGGACACTAGCGTAACTCAATATAGCGACCTTGTAATGGATGCGCTTCCTGGCATCTGGAGCTCAGCGGGCGAGTTAGGTTTTTTGATGAAGCAGGCGGTTTTGGCCATCTTGCTGAGTCTTGTCGTCGCCATGAGAACGGACTCTCAGCGGTATTATAATCTAGTGCTGCCGTTGATTACCGAAGCTACGCAAGAGGGTAGTGACACCTATATTTATCTCATTGATGAAGCCTTGGACCTTTGGCTCCATCTTCTCCAGCAAAGCCAGCCCCCACTGTCTCCCTCCCTTCTCAGTCTTGCGAGTGTTGCCATCAAACAGCTTACAGATCAAAACGATCATGGTTACGTCTGTATCTCAATCGTCGGCGCTTATGTTACATTAGCCCCGCAGACACTTCTCGGGGATGATTATCGTCAACCACTTTTGAAGGCACTTTGGGCGTCCCTGGAAGCGAAGGGTCATGACCAGGTAAATATGGCCACGAAATATATCGACGTGACTTTACGCCTATCTCATCAACTCGGCGGGGAGCAATTGTTTCAATTGTTGATGCGCGATTTTATGGGCATGGGATTTTTCAAAAGTCTCCTTGAGGGGATTCGTAATACCTATGAGGCCCACCAGACATCCGGACCTAAGAAGAAACAGAGCCGTCTTACCGCCTTTAGCTTAGGAAGCTACTTCGTCATCCTCTCTCGCATTGCCGTCATAGATCCTTCGATATTTGTGGCCATGCTTGAAACGCTTGGGCCTATCGAGAGTGTATGGGACTGGCTAAGTGACGAGTGGTTCTCATGCTTCGATAGTATGTCGGAGCCGGATCGGCTCAAGCTGAATCTTCTCGCTGTCACACGTCTTCTTAAGCTTCCTCAACCTATGGCTGGTCTCGTCCTACGGAAGCTACAGGACTACCTCTCCATGTGGACCAGTGTCATATGCCAGCTTTGGGACGACGACACCCCTGGTCACGATGGGCTGTACACCACCGAAAAACCACCTCCCACCGAGTGGGATACCCCTAAGGATATCGTAGAGCGCGAGTTGTATGCTACGGATCCCGTTCGGACCGTCATCTCTTACGACTTTGTCAAGGAGAGCCTACAGGGTCTGGCACAGGTGGTCGGCGAGCAGACGTTCCAGGAGTGGTTGGAGAACGTGGATAAGGATGTCCTTGCCGGCTTTCAGCATCTCGGTAATAGATCGATTGCCCCACAGCATGCGTAGATGCCGTCGATTGTTGGTGATGAACGAGGTACGAAGGCGCGATGACGTCGCCTTTGGGACTTATGACCGAGGAGGCTATCCAGGGGGTATACAATGCATGGCCGTAGAGTCAATCGGTTTTCGTTACCTATGTTTTAGCCAGAGTTAAGAAAATTGGCGTGTTGTGTGCATATTACGGCGTTGACGAAGATGTTTTATTTAGGTGCCAGAGTGACGGCATACATAAGCATACACACTATACGTTACGTTACATGGTAGGAAAATAATCGAGGAATAAAATACGTACGTACCTACGTGATACCCATTATTAAACGAGAGATTCGAGTCTACGTCCCGCGAATATAACCCTTCTATCTTAGTCTAGATTTTCCCCTTCGATACTTTATAAGTGGGAAGTACTATATGTCTGTCTGCTTTCGCTATATTGGTTGTAAACAGTAGTTGTCTTCTTTTTCTAATCTACTAATCTAATGAGATAAGTAAGTAGGTTAGTAAGTGGGTTCAGTTCCTCGGTGTACGATAAGACTTGCGTGCTGATGCTAGAGTGATTTGTAGATTGTAGTGGAGAGCAAGCATCTCCCCTCTACCTCTCTACCTACTTATTCGCTGAGTATAGGGGTTTGGTACCTTGATATTGAAATGTAGACACCATACCTCTATAGAGTAAGCAGGGCTAGATATCTCAGTGTCATGGTTCGATTGTCACATAGCAGCCATCATTCTTTTCTCTCAGAGCTAATTCCAAACCCCCTTGCGGGAGATCGTTTTGTTTCGTGTTTTTTTCAAGAGTTATAGCTCCGTCTGTCTTTCAACTGCGGCCAAAGATCCCTTATCCTTTTTTTCCCCCGTTGACGTGCTGCGATAATTACCTGACAATAGTGGAATCACCGCGATGTCATGTGCGTGTGACGGGATTCCGGGGTTGCTAGCAGTGTGGCCCTACACTAGATCGTGTGGAGTTTCGACGGCAACAAAAACACGACAATAAAATAACGGTGAAGAGCGGAGCCGAGGCGGAAGCACTGAGATCGAGGTCATGAGCACATGGTCAAACCGCAGAGCTAGCTAACGAGTAATAACCGTGAATGGTCGCTTAATAAACTACATATATCTAATGAAAAGATCTTAGGTAAGTTAGATAAGTTATCCAGGAAGGGCCCTTTGTGCGGGAATAGAGCAACCCTAACAAATTCAATGTAGCCCAAGACTGGGCTAAAGGAGGGAGTAATGGGGCTCGAGATGTTCTGGCGGCCACAGAAGTATGTGACTCACAGAGTGCGCCACATTGCGGCGTTGTGGTATGGGACATGCATAATAGCACGGAGGAGAAAGGTGCTTGTGTGAGCAGTTTGGGCCAAACTAACATAAGGTGCTAGGAACTTCTAGACTGCGAGGAACATTTGCTTGTGCGTGTTGTGTATTGGAGTTGTCTTCATGTAGAGGGCTCGTCGGGATATATACACATTATTCTAGTTGGGTCCGCTTTAACTATGTACAAATTAATAATACAGGGGTAGGTTAACAATAAGTATTAGTCGTCTCCCCGGGATTCATTCGTGGCTACGGGAGAGCTCATGTCAGTACAGTTCGCAGTGAGTGTCGCATGGACAGTTCACTGAACATATAGTTTTGCCCTCCTATCGTGAAGTGCCCTGCAGTTGACAACTTGACCATGTCGGGTAGGGATCAGTGCCAGGCTGTGGAATGGACCCTCGTCGTTCAACGATAGTCCCGTCTGACTCTGTTAGATAAAGCCACCCCAATAGCCGATCGCTTTCGTGCTAGTCGAGCTTTCGGCTTAGGGTGAATAGCTCATCTCCTGCATTGAGGAACCTCGCTTCCCCGGACTCCTAGACCCAGCAACATGCGGCTAATAGCATAACGAGGGATACCCAATGAATACAGACGAACAGACGCATCCCGCATACAGGCCTGGGGAGGCGACGAACCCAATAATTGATCGAGTGCTGCCTTGGATATTCATATAACCAAGATTTTGCGTTGGTCCGCCAAGAAAGCATTAGTCTCTTGTGGCTTTGGGTATTGAAAGCCAAGAAGAGCGCCCGAGAGGGCCCAATATGTTGATCTCTTTGAAATCGACTCGTTTGCTGTAGAGAATGAAGATACTTTTCTCGACAACACCGAAGCTCAATTGTACAAATCCACAGTAAAATCTGGCCGAATAAGGGTGTATAATTAATCTTCAAAATCGTCATCCACTCCAGCTTCTTCCTCTTCATAGATTTCAGAATCCGTATCCTGTGCACTATCAGGTGCATCATCGTTGGGTACTGCGGTCTGGGACTTAGTTTTGCCGTCTTCATCTGAACGTGTGCTAACAACCTGGTCATCGGCAAACCCAACATGCTTAGCGCTGGGAGAAGAAGCCTTGGGCTGTTCTTCTAGAACATCACCGCTCCAAGGCTTACATTCTTTTACGAGTTCGCCACAGCGCAGGCAAGCCCAGCCCTCGCCTTCTTCTCGTTCCAATCGTGTCGCTAGACATACGAAGCAGTAGATACACCCGCAAGAAATCGTCTCGTATGGATTTGTGATATCCGTTTGCGCCGATCCCACCACGCCGCTTGATGCAGCCGCTGCCAATACTTCGGTCTCGGATACTGCGTTGTTCTGGTCCTGGTAGCATATGGCGCATGTGCGCTCTGGCAAGAACGCAAACTCGCCTTTCTTATCGCCCACGTGTCCCTCAGGCTCCACATGGATAAGTTCCTTCGTTTTCCTCCACGTGCGGCCCAGCCACCGCCGCCATCGATTAATGCCCACCAAAGGCAGGACAAATAGGAGGAATTCGGTGAATGCGTGCCAGACTAATTGCCGATTCAAATACTCAAAGGAGACTTCACGATTTACTTGGCTGGTGGGGGGCGCCAAGCGCATCCTCAACACTCTATCAAGGATCGTGCGGTATCTTCCGTGGAGAAGAAATACAAGGAAGGAGGCGAAGGCGGCCATCGAATGAACAGTCGTAATCCGTGTTGTAAGGCCGGATAACCGCTTTACCAGTGGCGAGGGATCGTCATAGCCGTTGTCTTGATCTAGGAGCCAATTCTCCCACTTTGTCCAGCCGTATTTTCCCGCCACCGTCATTAGGCCGTACAAACTCTTCTGCCACCTGCTTGGGGGCGTCAGGACGGGCCCTTCGCGGCGAGCGTCGGTATATTTGAGGTTCTGCAGGGCAGCACCGTAGGTGGCATCGTGGTCCCAGACGGTGAGTTTAAATAGTATAGCGCGGAGAGCGAGGAGGATTTCAGCTGACCAGTCGTCTCGTAGGTTGGTTCCCAGGTATTTCAGAGCCTCGCCTACCTGATCGCGTAGCTGCTGTACCAGGTCGTCATCTAGCAGCTCGGAATCGACCTGTCCAACTCGAAAGGCGGGCTTGGTGCCTTCGCGCGACGAGATCAACTCCCATGTAGAGAGCGACGCCGAGCCAAGGCGGTCGAAGGGGAAAGGTAGGCGGGTAACCTGTGACCAGGCGCGCGAGGCCTCACGATGGGCAGTGAGCTGGGCTTGGGCGTCTCGTTCACGGGCCTGTCGCCGCGCAGCGAGGCGCTGCTGGGCCTGAGCGAAGCCGGTGGAGCTCATACGGGTCGATTGATGGACTGACTGACTGACTGATTGACCGATCGATTGATGAGATGAAGAGCGGCGTCGGCGCGGTGTCTTGGAGATGACGCACTATGCTGTCATGGCCGGACCGGTGGTTACAGCACGGGGACCATGACCATCACCAGCACTAGCGAGCTCCGGCTGTCGGTCTTTCGGGATTGACGCTGGACGCTGGACGCTGGACGGAGCGCGGGCGGGAGAGGACATGCAACGCAACGAACTATCATGAACAGAGGGGTGGTGATAAAGGCGGTGAGGTGGTGCGATCAAATTAATTAACCGACGACACGTGTATATGCCTGGCGCGGTAACGTTGTACGGAAGTTGGACAAGTTACGAGAGCTGAGGTTATTGCGCGCGACGGTGTTGAACAAAACACGGGCTATCCACCGGCAATGCCGACCCAGTTCAATCGCCGAGGTACTGCGACACCTGCCGATGCGGGTCCCAGCGTCGCACTGCGCTACCGAGTAGGCAGGTACGCTTGACTAAACGAGGCACATGTGTCAGCCGCGGTCCCCGCTTTGGCGTGCCAAGTGCTGCAGTGGTGGCTGACTCCATCAGCCACAAAGCCACACACCGCACGCCTCCATAGAGCCCAACCCACGTTGTTCGCTGCTGTCGAACTGAACCACCTGGCCAGGAACCTGGTCGGGGCAGACGACGATATGTATGGAACAAATGCCATCGCTGCGGCAAATGCCCCAATCACCGTCCCGCTGACCCCCCTGGTTGCCCCCCAGAACTTTACTTTTTTTTCTTACACCGACAAATGATGGGGCGGTGTTCTTCCTCCCTCCGCATAAGAGCTCCCGGCGCCTACAGGTCCGTTTGTGGTCACGGCGCGTCGAAACTACTACAGAATTCCAGAATCACGGCTACTAACAGCGAGATGACCTAATACTCGATTCTCAGTCCCCGGAGCAAGTATTCCGCAATGCACTTCCGACAACAACGTGCCATCGACCGGGTGCCAGGAACCTCGACCCGGGCTGTCGTGTGCTATGAGCCCATTCAAATGTAAGTGAGTTAGTAACCTAGGGTCGAGGGAGGAGGAGAACTCATCATCTCTGCCCGAACATTAAGTAGGTACCATGCCCCGCTGGATTGCTATTTTTGCATTCTCGCGTCTTGGGGCTGGCGATCCTCTCGGTCACTAAGTGTTAGTAGGTCGAAATTAAGTCAGCGAGCGACGAGTCCTGGCATCTATCTAATCTAGCACTATGCTGTAAGACGATGCAGGGTATGTGAAATGTCAGCAACTCGACACGGTGAGGTTACATTAGATACTTGCTGAGACCAAACACGAACCCTGTCCCCTCGCAGTCTCTATCCCGCAACAAGTCCGCCCTCTGTCTCTCTGTGTCTCGTCAGGTCGCTGTCGTCTGATATCTCTACTCGAACTCTCATAACCTCGCTTAGTATGCCCTGGAAATATTGCAAAAACATTTTGACCCTCTTGGCAACGTTGTTGCTTGGCATGGTTGCTTGGCAGCCTCCGTCCTTGTGACGGGCCTGGCTGCCTGCAAAGGCTTCTCCCCAACGTTAAAGCTGCCGAGTGCTGCATATGCATAAGGACGATCCTTGCTAGTACGAGAAGGATTGGACCCTCAGCTCATATATGATCGCTCCAGTCCAGCCCTATCTATGACATAGGACGAATTATCTATCATGCCAAAAACACCAACTCCAAAGCCATCTAATTCCTTACCAAGATCCCACATCACACAGTTAGTCTGCATTGGGATTGTCGCACCATATCCATGTTCCGTCCACCAAGAGTAAACCCGATTTTGACCTGTCCCGATGGCTCACGACGAGAGGAACGATACAGATGACGCGAACCGTTGGAGCCCGACCGAGTTTGAGACCACTGACCCGAAATCCATAAGCAACCGATCAAAAGCAGGCATCCGTGTATCGCTGGCATGTGTCCAGTGCCGTAGCAAGCAGTATGTTCATTGACTATGAATTCCCGACTATACCCATACTCTGTGTATGGCTGCCCCCTTTGGACTATTACCACCGCCTGCCAATTGCCCCACTCGCATCTTACCTGGGTTCCAATCTATTGCCTCGCGACAATTACTAAAGAGCTTATCGCAGTGTAAAATGTGACGCGACGCAGCCGGCGTGCGGCCGATGTGTAGGGGAAGGGAAGCCGTGCTATTATACAAAATCAAGGCGAGGAATCCGGGATCCGAAGAAGCGAAGTTTGATCTCAGACTTGCCGCCGATGCCATCACCGCAACATATAAGTACAACAACTAAGTGCGCGCCCACTATCCCGTTCAGCATCTCAAAACATTTGCCAAATGGTTGGACGGCTTCAAGGCCAGCCGGTACGAACACCAATGAATCGCTCGTGAACGCTTTCTTCAACCATTTCTACCTTGGCCACCCCATTCTTCCGCCGAAACGATTCTTTCTCAAGTATGTCGAGTCAGATCCCAACCCCTATCACTTTTTACTCTCCGTCCTCGATCTCTGCGGTGCACGGTACGTCGGACATGCCCGGTTGAATGACCTCCGAGAAGCAGCTTATTCTGCGGCTTGTGGTCCCTTGCCCTTCACAGTCCAGTCTGTTCAAGGTCTACACCTTATGGCTATTATTGCTTTTGGTGAAAGCAAATTGCTTCATCACATTGGTTTTGCAAACCGGAGTCGAGAGATGGCGGTAGACCTCGGTATGCATCGCAGGTCTTTCGCAACTCGTATTTCCGACCCAATATGGGCAGAGAGTTGTCGACGAACTTGGTGGTACATAAAGTTCCAGAGCACGATACGGCAAGTAAATGAGGCGGAGCCTTCAGTCGACGCCCACGACGTCGAATCAGACGCTGATATACCCTGTTCGGAAGAATGGGAGTACCAATCAGGGGTAAGCCTACTGTCTGTTGTGTTTTTCTGTCCCCACTGTCATTTCTCTCCGTCTGAGGGGTGCTCTCTTCCTAGAAATCTTAGGGACCAAATTTTGACAATTCTCCCAGGACATTCCGTTGCCTATGTCCGTCCTACAGCACGAGAGAGAAATTAATCTTGGCCGTTCAGAATTTTCGTCGTTAGCTTGCCAGATCGAGATGTGCCGCATACAGGCTGATGTAGCGCGTTTGTGTAATGAGGACGATAGCGAAGATGAAAAGAGGCCAGAACTTATCAATCATGCGGACTCTAGAATTTGCGATTTCCTCCGTCGTATACCACAGTGGAAAATGGATGTTGGTGAGTTGCTTGCCTATTCATATCGCAAACTCCCGAGAGAGATGACATTCAATGGCGTTCGCCACCCCTATACCTCCTCTGTCCCTTTAGAGATGGGTATCACTGACTAGACATTCCTCTATGAAGTTGATCCAGATGGAAAGCCTGACCAAGTTCTTTTTGGTGCTGTGGCGTGGGCACATATGTAAGGCTCAGGCAGTGTGAAGCCAGCGACGAGGAATCAATAACTAACTTTCACCAACAGAAGCCGGATTCGACTTAGACAGTCCACTTTTCGAAACGGCCTCAATATACGTGAATACTTTCCTTTGGGTCCTAGTCGTGGACCGGACCATAAGGGACAGGCTGTGAAACGATTTGGTTGGAATCCGCACTCTATCGATATCCAAGCAGCCAACAGCGTGTGTGATCTATTTCGGTACCCTTTTCCTATCAAGAGTCTGAGGCCTATGGTAAGCTAAACATGAGAGTCGCTGTTCCCCTTCACATGTCACCCCGGGAGCAAGAAGAAGAAAAAAATAAACGGCTCAGGTGTTTTTACGCCAATTTCGTCCTAAATAACCACCACTTCTTATTGTCAAGAGCAATTACTGACAAGTAATCTCTAGATGGCTCCGGGCTTGTTAAGGGTCGCTATTGTGTATTTAGACGCATGCGTGTTTCTAGGGCTAGACTCACCCATCTTTCGTGAGAGGATTAATGCCCTCATACGAATCCTCAAGATACACGGGGAAACGTGGCCGCTATCCAAGAAGATGGCCGAGGACATCCAAGCTGTTGCCGACGAGTACTTGGGCCCGAAAGAACCGGTGAGCGCACATCCGGATGGGTGGGACGCCATGTTGGCCAACCCCATGAGCAGTGCCCCCTTTTTTGAATCATTAACTGTGGGGTTTGATCCCTGTTCGTTCCTCGATTCGCAGCTGCATGCCATACCGTTGAATTACCACCAACCTGATCAGGCGTTGTCGCCTATGGTATCTGCATTTCTGCCACAGGGCCTAACACCAGCTATTTCGGGTCTCTCAGTTTAGAGTGAATATCTTGACGGCCGTAGTGGTTAGTTCCCTCACTGCCACCACGGTAATCGTTTCCCCATAGCAGCCGAGGGTTTCGTCAGGCGGGCAGATTTACACTGGGCACCTGCCTGATCATCGACATAAACTTTGACCTCAATCGTCGAATAAAGCAGGTAGATAGCATTATTAGAGAGATATTGCACAACAAAATACCCTATTTACAGTACGATCCTGAAGCGGCGCGTGACGACGAGCGATGTTTGTTTATCGAAGGGTGAATGATATATGCTGCAGATTGCTAGCTTTTCTTGCTGTATATATGGCCTTTAGAAGAAGAAACAATAAATAATTAAAGGCCAATTTTGTCGCCTGTTTTATGCTGCTATGCTTCTCGCAAATACTTGGACTCAACGTAGAAAAGAGGATATTAGCATGATGTTGCTACTTCCAATAGCTGACGTTGGACGGAACATCGATCAGCCTTCGGCGTTTGACATGGAAGAGCCCTGGAGAGATAGAAGTACCCCACCTTGGATTTGAATGACTGCTGAGACATGGGATGGCCTATCCCCACATACCTACGAAGTACACTGTACTTAGAGAGGGACCCTTAAAGTATTACCTAATAATAGCATCACGAGCCTCGATTGAAGTTTCCCGACACTACCTGGGCTGCTTTCCATACTCCTCTTTCTTGTTTCTTACAACAAGTCCCTGATCGGACGGGGGCTTGGCTGGCGGGGAGACTCTCTCTTTGTCTGCTGTCTATCTACTGTACTATCTTCTCAGCGTTCGGCATGCATAGCACTTTGATAGAAGCTCACGTCAGGCCAGGCTGTGCTAAGAGGTACACATGTACCGAGGTAGTTTAACTGGGGCTCTTCGCTTTCCGTGCCAGCTTCAGCGAACGATGATACACGTCCGCTCTTGGAACTTCTTCGACTTCTTCACGGTATATTCGCGGGCTTTGTTCGGGCAACCTCTTCCGTCCTCTTCGGTTACTGTCGTGGCCGGTTAACTAAACGTGGTTTTGGAAAAGGCAAGGGGGGGGAGTGGACGCACTCGCTACAGCACAAGCGACAACACCACCTGCACTCCACAACGCACATACGAATAAACAAATAGAACCGCATCCTCCTTCGACCGTACGAGCCATCTCTTTCGCGACAAGCGAAGCGAAGAGGAGAGAAGTGGCTACATCTCCTCCTACCTGTCCTGCTACCACACCACGCACCACACGCCGCACACCACACGCCGCACACCGCACACCGCACACCACACACCGCACACCACACACCACACACCACACACCACACACCACACACCAACACGATACCGACGGAAGCAGGCAGGGGGTTCAGCTTAGATCTGGACCGGCACGGCCGGGAAACCTACCTAGATCAACTAACCCACCGTGCATCCCCCCCAGACACGCCCGACCTAGCCCGACCGACTGACCGTCCAAATGCCCGAATTCTTCCCCTTCATCCTGGGCACAGAGACGGCTCCAGCCGCATCACGCTTCCACGGCGCAGACAGCACGTCGCCGCTTCTCGGCCGCTTTCGGGCCGTCCCGCCACGCACGACGCCCGTCTCCTCTTCCAGCATATTCCCCTCGCGGCGGTGGCAGCGCGATCCGCCGTCCGGGTCCGCGAGTCTGAACCTACTCTCCTCAGGGCGGGGTAGTGTACATGTCGGGTACGGCGCCCTAATCGCCGCGGGGCTCGACGACGAAGGCGAGGATGAGCATGCCGATTGGGATTCCGACGACGACGATTCAGACCAAGATGGCGGGCCCAAGGCCGTTCGCCTAGCGAGATTATGGCGCCGCACCGTCAGGAAGTCGAAGCGCAATGTCGAGGACCTCTGGGTCGCGCCGAGGCATGGTGCCGTGCGCCGCGTTGTCGAGACATGGTGGAGTCGCTGGGGGCTCTTGGTTTTCCTGCCTGCTGTTTTGGTGAGTCCCTTTCGCTTGTTCGTATACAGGAAGAGCGACGAGTCTATCTCGTTGCGGGACACGCCATCAGACTATGCAAGGCAAAGTAAGCCGGGATAGGTGATTTCTTAACTGGGTTCAACCATCTAATGGTACCATCTTCCTAGGCAGTGGCATGGTGCGCGATTCCATTCCCACAGTATCCATTGGATGCCTCGCATTCCAAGCCACACACCTTCGTAGACACCCTACTCACGGCGAGGGTGGGGGATCCAGCCCGTCCTCCAGCGTCGCCCGGACATCGCGCTCCAGGTCACGGTGAGGCACGTGTGCAAGTGAACTTCTGGTTCTTCCTCTTTGTCTACTACGGGTTTTACAACCTCACCGCCCTGATATGGATCACCAAGGTGTTTAATCTCTACTCGTTGAACTGGTGGCCTTCGATGTTGGGCTTCCCGCTCACCATCTCCCTGATCGCCATTCTCTCCATCGCAGGGCCCATCCCTGTCTATCTTATCCCGGAGGCCCGGTTCTTGACGGTTCATAATACGGCGTGGATCAGCTGGACGTTCATTATCATGGCGTTGCCCGTCACCATTGCCTTCTGCATCCTAATGACGCATGAGCGGCACCTAGGGCTCCGACACTCGCTCTCCGAGACCCAGCGCATATTCACGAGCTCGTGGTGGACCGGCGAGAGCGGTGGTTCGATACGGGACCACACCCGCAGCCGCCGAGGCCAGCGGTGGGGGCTCGGGTCAGGGGCCTTCGATCCTGACGCCGCTGCCTTGCAGATCGCCGCCGAGCATCCGCCGCCGCGGACCAGCGCGTTCACGCAGCTGCGCCGGTGGCTGCCGGCGAGCTTTGTGCGCTTTGTATGGTTTTGCCTCGCGTTAATCATAAGCTTGCTCGCGTACGTTATAGGAGAGGCTTATGCTGAGATCTACCTACGCACCCTCCCCCATAACAGTTGGGAGACCATCGTATACGTTTACAGTTGGGTTGTCACTGTTCACCTACTAGATCTACTTACTGGCTGGATCCTTGGCGGTAACGAAGGGGAGCGTGTAGGCAGCTATCCCTTGAGCTGGATATTCAAGTTGTAGGTTTACACCTTTTTGGGAGTCAAAGACCTACCAGTCGTGACTACGAGGCGAAGAAGGTTTACTGACACGCCTCTTGGATAGATATTTCATGCTAACCTACCAAACCTACGTACGAGCGTTGTACGCACGTCTGCGCTCCCCCGAGCAGTTCATCTGGCTGCAGGCCCTCTCCTCGGGCTTCCTCATCATCCTAACCCCGCTAACCATGACGGAAACGTATCATCGAGCACTCACAATGTTAGGATTGACAACCCAATCTTACGGCTCATACCAGAAGATTTGCACCCGCAACGTGTTCATCCGGTTTCTCGCCGAGAACGTCAGCATGATCGCCTTTTTAGGAAGCATTGTGGTCTTGCATTTTGGACCGAATACGGACGTCTATCCGTACTTTGCGTTTGATGACCCCGACGAGCCATATAACTTTAAGCTCACACTAGGCGCGTCCGCCGTCACCTGGGCGTGCGAACTAGCCGCGGGCATCGTGCTCAGAGGCCTCATCCGCTGGATATTCGGTGTCAACGCTAACATCGAGGGCCGGATGGACTTGGCCGTTTGGCCCGAGCTTCTCCCCACGAGCATTGCTGTTATGCTCCATGTGTTGCAGAACATGCTATTCTCGATCATTCGATTACATTTCCAGTGAAGATAGAATATACCTAGGCACTGATGGATTAATAAGGACGACGGCTGATGGTCACACGATGAGTCCACTAGACGCGAGGAATTGAGCCTATCGCAGCTGAGTGATCTTCCCATCTCGTTCGATCCTCGCCAATCAAGTCAAGAGACGATACACATCCGCCGCCATGGTTGCCTCCGCCCCCAAAATAGTTGCCGTCTATCTGGTGATCGCATTACAGCCTTACCTTGTCTTGCCTGCAAGATAAGGCGGGCGGTGTCATAATGTCCTGGTTTATTTTATATGTTTTATTTGGCATTGTTGCTTTCGTTGGGTGATGTCCTGCAGAGGTGCCCAATGCACAGCCGATGATACCCCGTCTAGAAATTACCTAGATATACTAGAATTGATATACCTAATGCTAATATGAACCTCTCGGAAACACCCGACTGCAGGTTAACGGATTTGGGGCGAGAGGGAATTTAAGAAGCGTGCAGTCGGCAACTTGACATCTGCATCCCGAGTGCAGATCCGGTGCCTAGGTTGCAGATAAAGGGAGCCAGGGAAAACTAGCGTAGCGCGCCTAGTTCAGATTGTGACCCAACGGAGGTCACGACGGGGCCGAGTGACGAGTGGAGGCTGAACAGCATACCAAATAGCAGCGTCGAAAAGAGGTTCGAAGTGGTTTGCAAAACCTGCTGTGCTCTGCAACAGAGCGGAGTTGTTGTGGAGGTTTCGACGCAGCATGCATGAAATCCTACATCCCTGGCGAAGTTCGCGATCAAGGAGAAAGGGGATGATGCTGGGGACGCGCTTAACTCGTAATCGGTGGCATTTCGTCGTCGTAGCATCACACCCATCTGTGAGCAACGTGAAGTTTCAATGGCCTTCTGCAACGTGCCAGATCCGGCTGCAGGATTGCAATGCCCTACCCTGGCCTATCTAAAGCGACCCAATTAGTACGTGTCCTACACTCCCCGAACCGGTACGGCACATGCGTTCGATTTCATAGTGTAGGCTGGCGCCATTTCTTACAGAGGAGAGGTCTCGCTCGCTGTGAATGATAGTTTGAACATAGAGATAGGATAATACTGTTGATAACGATCAGAGCCGACCCTAATAGTTACCGGTCACGAACCGTCAGGGCTTTGGGGTTGAAGTGGTAGTTAGATTTGAGTTGAGGAGATCGACAAATTGCAGGTGCCAACTAAAACGTCACTATGCGACGAGGCTGGCAATCCAACAGGGTAAATTCTCTTTGCGGTCATCCGAGAAAGTCGCGTAGAATTAAGAACAGAACAGAACAAATAAAGTGGCTTTCGCGCAAGGTACACCTCGCAGACGCATAGTACCAAGAAGACATAAATCCAGGCGAGCAGCATCCCCACAAATTGTCCTTACGTCTGACTACAGTAAAGAGCCGCTGCATGAAATACCTACCTTCTGAAACGCTTTCGAGAAGGTATTGCGGGTTCTGATCGGGGACAAGTTTTCGGTGAATGTCACGCAATCTGCAGGGGTTGAATTGACAAGATGCGGGTCCACAAAAAGCGTAAGAGGTTAAGTTGAGTCTTTTTGGTGGATATGAGTTGGACGCTGGTTGTTGGACGTTGAATGTTGTTGATGCTATGTATTGTACCTAATCCGACGAGTTGATTTGAACTCAGACCGACCGACTGACAACTACTGTAAGTGCCCTTAGCTGCCGATGTCGGCCATTAATCGTGTGCTACTTCAAGCGCCAGCAGGTATCGTTCATTGGTTCATCGTCATATCCAAATAATGCTTTCAGTCTGCGTTTGGAACATTACATTTCTAGCACGGAAAGTGGCGAACGGAGGTGGCATACTTATGCCGGGGATTACTTAACTCCCGGGGTTGTTGTCGGGAGCATCGACGGAATTATATCCATTGGGTCGATGACGTATGCCGCATCTGACAAAGTAGATGACCTCGCATACTGGGCCTCCACGTAGAGTTTACTGAATTCCACTGCTCGGTCAGATCTCGGTAGTTGAACCAGTCATCGACAGTCGCATTCAGATAACTACTGACTGTATATAATTAACCAGCTACCTGGGCGTGCTGATAAGTGCCCGGATCTATGGCAGCGGCAGACGAGTCATGCACCATCAAGATAAAGACGTAGAATCATCAGCCACTAACCTAAGCTAGTGATTATTAGCCTTGGGTAAGATGCCCATGCCCGCATGGCTTATGCAGAGAGAGACTTATCAAGGAGAGAGGACCGTACCGGCGAAAAGGGACGCGGATGGCCAGAACCGGGAACGGGGGCAGCATCTGAGTAATAACGGCGGGATAGGTGTGGTTACAATGCGTAGGGATACGGTTACCCAGATAACTCGGCTGATCGGTGATGCAGCGGGGACTAAGAACCCTGAGCGATCGCAGACTTTGGGGGTCGGGTTGACCAGGCCCTGCAAGAGAGTCAGGGAGGCAGAGGGAAAGCGAGCACCTATGCTGCATCTACAGCACCGTCCGTAGCTAGCTGGCCGGCTCTGGAGGCCCTGTCCTCAGCTGCTCTGCTAAAGCATGGCGTCTCCTTTGGCGGTGGAGCACATGGACCTGGGCCGAGAGAAAGCGGCTGCTACTGGTTCCCGGATTTCAGCAATCACCAACACGAATGCATGTAAACAAGAAATATATCCTTGAGAGCACGGCTGTTGGTCGGCCACTTTGCGCACCCTGGTCCGGTTTCCGGGGGCGGTAGCACCGAGGCGCCGTCGGAACCAGGTCAGAGCATGCTCTAGCCCGTGGAGGGAACCTTTGCGTTGTTGATTGCAAGACGTAAGGGAATCAGTAACTTGGGCGTGTGGGCGTGCCACGTTGGGATTGTATGTGTAAGCTTAGGAAAAAGAAGTGCAGATGGTTGATAATAAATAATCCATGATGTTGATAATAGCAGCAGCAGTGGATATAGCATGTGGGGTGAGGCGAGGAGCCATCCTACGTCGGCCGTGCAATAATACTAGGTCGGCCAACAACTCCACACAGTTTAATTAAAGCTCTCCACACCACCTAAATTAAATGTAATACGTAGCAAGGGGGTAACATCTCGAAGTTAATACTTGTCGTATTAATATATATACCTAAAAAATCACGTACGTAAATAAAGCTATTTATATATTAGTTTAATATATATATTGCGAAAACTATAGTGTTTATTTCTTTTTTTTTAAACACCTTAAGTTATATTATAGTCTTATAAAACCTTTTTTTTTTTTAAATTAAAAAATATAACTAAAATATAACTAGTTATATTTTTTTTATTTATAATAAATTAAATAGTTATAGCTTTAATATATAAGGCTTATATTATTAAAATAATAGTGTTTCCGGCGTAAATAAAATTATAATAATCTGAATTTACGTGTAGTCTTACTTTTTTCTGCTTTTTTTTTTTTTTACGTTATTAGTAATATTTTTTTGTTTTCTAATAAAAATATAATACAGCTTCTGCGCTGTGTTTTTAAAAAGTTTCGCGTTGTTAATAACTTTCTTTTGTTTTTTAAAAATATAATATAGTTTTTGCGCTATATTTTTAAAAAGTTTTATATTGTTAGCAACTTTTTTTTGTTTTTTAGTAGAAATATAATATAGCGTAAAGTATAATATAAGTACTAAAACTAAAAAACCGGGCTAGTATTAAATAATAGTTTTAACAGCGGTTAAAAGCCTGGCTTTTTAACTATATATAATTTAAAATAATATTGCTTGTTTATTTTTTCGCAGTAGTTTGTTAAGCTTTTTACAGTAAAAAAATAAAATCAAGCCGGCTTATTTTTAATAAAAAATAGTTAAGACTTTTGCTGTTAAGTATTAAATTATACTTAATAAAAATATTAGCAGGTAGAAAAAAGCGGCCCAATTTTATTAGTTTTATAACAAATATTTATATAATATTATAAAAAGTTTTTAAATAACGGCCTAATAGTAGGCATTTATATAATAGCTTAATAGCTTATTAGCAGGAGATATTAGCGTTTAAAAGTCCTGTTAAACAAGATATTTTACTAGGTAGAACTTATTAATAATTTTAAAGCTACGGAACCCGCGTAAAAATAAACCAGATTATTAAGATTAGCAGCATTGTAGCTTCTTAAATAAACGCGAGCGTAAATAATAAATAAAATTAAATAAAAATAATAGTTTATTAGCCGCGAGGCGTTTCTGCTGCGTAAAGAAAAAAAATAAAAAAAATAAAAATAAAAATAATAAATAAAATAATAAAAATAAAAACAAGAATAATAATACTAAGGGCCTTAAAGTAAAAAAATAAAGTATTTATATTTAAATTAATAAATAATTAAAGCAGGAGCTTTTTTATTATTATTTTAAAAAGTTTTTAAATATAAAAAAATTGTAAGTAAAAATAATTAGCAAGTAAAAACGCATAAAATAAACTAAATTGTTTAAAAACATAATAAAAAATAATAGCGTAAAATATATATTATATTAATAAAAAATATAACTATATAAAATAAAAAGCGCTAAAAACTAAATAATAAGATTTTACGCTATATATATATTAAAATAAATTTATATATAATTTATATATAAATTAGTTTTAAAATAATTATATTTTATTAAAACTTAAGCTTTAATTATATTTAAGTTAGAAATTTTAATTTTATTATATTAAAGCTTTATATTAAAAATAATTTAAATAATTATTTTAAATAAATTTTTTAATACTAATTTTTATATTTAACAAGAATAACACGCGTACTTGTTTTTTTTTTATAAAAATTATATTATAAAATTCTTTTTGTTTTTAACTATTTCCAGATATATTTTTTTTTTTAAATAATATACAGCTTAAAAATTAATAAAGCAGTATTTTTTTAGCTTTTTAAAAACCGCGTTTACGCGTTTTAAAAAAACTATTTAATTAATATTTAAAAACATGCTATTATTTATAAATATGCCTTTTTAATTAAAATTAAAAATAAAAATAAAACTAAACAAATAATTAAATATAATATTTATTATAATAAAAATAAAAAGTTTATTTTTAAATTTATAACCGCGGCACGAAAAATAAGATTTAAAAAAATAAGCTACGGGTTTTTTACTATAGCTAAATTATTTTTTAAAAACAATTTTGTTTTTAAAGTCCGTAAAGTTTAATATAACTACCTGCTATTAAATAGCCCTCGAGATTATTATTAATATTATATTTTTTTAAAAGTTTTTTAATTAGCTATAAAGCAAAGCGTTAATTAAAAGCAACTATATTAAGTTATTTATATAAATTTTTTATTAGTTAATTTTTTTTATTATTTAATAATTAAAAATATTAATAATTACGCTTGTACTTATTAATAATTAGCTAAAACTATTTTTAGTAATACTGCTAATTTTTTTATAAAGCTCCGAGATTATTTTAATATATAATATATACCGCTAGTTAAAAATAAAGTTCTCGAGGGCTTGTTTTAGTTATTTTAATAGTTTTAACAGATATAAAAGCAATATTTTAATATAATTATTATAGATTTTATATATAAAGTTAATAAATACTAGCTTCTGCTGTTTTAAATTAATAGGTTTATAAATATTTATAGCTATTTTAATATTATATATATATTAATATTAAATTAAATAATAAAAATTATTATTTAAGCGATATATTACTGCGAGAAATTTTATTTAGCTTTTAAAATACTACGGCTGCTATTTATAACAATTATAAACTTTTAAACCTCTAAGAAAAACACTTTAAAAGATCTATAAAGATTATATATATAATAGTAACTTTGTTTATAATATATAATAAAAAATATTTATAACAATATAAAATAAAAATAAAAAAAAAAACTGCTGCTAAAATATAAACTAATATAAATAAAAAGCTTATTATTTATTAAAAGCGTTATTACTGCTATTTAATATATAATTAAAAAAACTATAGTTATATTAAAAAATAAAAAGCTTTGCAAAGCTTTTTATTTTAACAAAACTATATATACTTTTAATAAAATTATATATATTTAGCGTTATTATTATAATAAAAAACTAACTATTAATATTATTTTTAATAACGTGTTAATTTTTTAAAAATATATTATATATATTTTTTTAATAAAAAAGCTTAAAAAATATTAAATAAACTTTTAAAATAAGTTTTTAAACTAATTAGCAATTATTATTTATTTTTAAAATATATATATATATTTTAAAAAATAATAGTACTACGCATATATTAAAACTTATTATAACTTTAAGTTTAAAACTTTATTAATTTTAAAATTAATATATTATAAGATTTAAACGCGGTTAAATAATACTTAAGCAGATTTTATAATATTAGTAAAAATAATTTATAAACTCGCGGGTAATAAAAAGCTTGTATATATAATAAAGCTTAATTAATAATAATAGTATATTATTAAAAAAATAATAATAAAAAATATATTTAAAAATTAAAATTTTTATTTTTTTATTAGCTTTTATAGCCTTAATCTTATTTATAACTAATATTTTTTTATTTTTAAAACTTATATAAAAAAATAAAAAATAAATAATATAAATTATATAAGTGATTTTATAAGCTAATATAATATTTCGTGCTAATATATATTATATACACGTATAAAATTAAAAATTAAAAGTAGTAAATAGTATAAATTTATTTATATACCAGCCAGCATAAAAATAAAGAAAAAAAACTTTAATTATTATTAATAACTAACGTTTAATTTAAAAATATAAGTTAATTTGTTATTTTTTATTTATAATTTTTTATAATAATAAATAAAATATTATTAGCTTTTAAATTAAAAAATTTATATAAAAATATATATAAAAGTATATATTATAAAAAATATAATACATATATATTTTTTTTTTATATAAAATAGCGGTTACTAAATATTTTTTTATAAAAAGTATTAGCTTTAAAAAAGCGGTGCTATATATAAACTAATATATTAAGCCGATTTTAACCCTTTAATTTAACGCTAAAAAATAACTATTACTGCTTAACTAGCTAAAAAAAAACAAAAGATATTTCGGATTATAATAGAGGTAAACAAAAATATCGCGAGCTAAATAGCAGCGCTAGTACTTTCAAAGCCTTAGTAAAAAATATAGTTCTAGTATATTATAATAACTTTATTTTTATTTTTAATACTAATAATATTTTTAACGCTAGTAGTACTTTTAACGTTATTAATTAAAATAAAAATAAAGCTTTAATATTATAATATATAACAAGCTAATAATATAAGTATAAAAAGGCAGGAGCTATAAGGCTGTTATTATAATAGTTATTATAATAAATAAGGTAAGTATTTACTAGTTCTTAATACTAAAAATTATTACTAATAGTAAGAAATTATATATATTAAAACTTTACGTATTTTTTAAGTATATATATTAATACAACAAGTATTAACTTCGAGATATTACCCCCCTGCTACGTATTATATTTAATTTAAGTGGTGTAAAAAGCTTTAATTAAACTGTGTGGAGTTGTTGGCCGACCTAGTATTATTGCACGGCCGACGTAGGATGGCTCGAGGCGAGTACCGGTCGGTACAGCCTACATATAGTACGGAGGCAGGCAGGTTCCAACTTGGAAGTCGTGGTGTAAGCAAGGTACCATAAGCAAGCATGTACTTACTTGCACTAATGAGTTGTGAGGGTAAGGGTGGGGTCCAAAACCGACCCAGGTACTCATACACTCAAGTGCTACTCTGCACATATGTGTACTAAAATATCTCTACAATACACAATACAGTACAGTAGTACGTAGCCCGGCCACCTTGGTGGTCCTTCTTTTGGCCTGGCCTGGCCTTGGCCTTTGGCTTGACACTTCCACATGCAAGCAGGTACAGGTGCAGAGGTAGATGCCGAAGCCAACCTTGGAATGCTTTCCCGTCTCCGATCCTGATGGATAAGGTGTATATGACATCTCACAAAACTGATCCTCCACCAAACATCAAACATAGTATACGTATACACACACCTTCCCAGCATTCGGGTCTTCATTGGTGGGAGCTTGGAGAGATACACACAAGTGCGGGCACTGGACCAGTCCATAGATTGTGTCTCTGGGAGTGTTGAGCGCTCGTCCGCTACTGTAGTTGGTTCTCGCGCAAAACGCCCATCTATAAAAAGGTGACGGGTCACTCCAACGGGCACCAGGAACCTCAAAAGTCGGTCACACAGGCTAGCTGATAAGTCCCAAGGATTCGTCAGGCATCTAGACGGTGTAGATAGCAGCGAGTTGGATGCTCTGGAGCTTGAACCACCTAACCTACCTAAGGTATGTGGCTACTTGTTCGGCCTTACTAGGTAGGTCGCGACAATATACGGAGTGGCGCTGTTCCCGGATATGTGATAATCGACTACCGACCTACCAGGTGGTACCCAGGCAGAGGCAGTTCCCAGCCCCTCCGGATTAAGCACAGGCTAGGTTAATTGATTGAGGTTCTTGTAGCTCTCGAGCTGCGTTGCGATTCTATTGGGTCTCGCGGCGTCTTACGGTGCCTTATAGCGAGTGCCTTATATAACCTGTATGGGGTCGGCAGGTACAGATTGATGAAACATGGCGAGCCTGGTCTCACAGCCGGCTCCCATTATGATACCTACCGGACCATGGCCTGACCGGCCCTGGTCGAGTTCCAAGCATCGCAGCAGCACGGCAACCTACCTGAACATAGTATACCATGACTTACTTACACACAGGCACAGGCACAGGCACAGGCACAGGCACAGGCAGCCAGCCGGTTTACCTACAATGCCTTGCGCTGCATTGGCCCGCATGCATCCCCCATTGTCGGTCCTTGCGGGCACGTCTGGGGAGTATGGGACGAAACGAAACGAAACGATATAAGACGCGCTGACGATTTCCCTTACCGCCTTTCCGGAACAACTCGAGCAGAGACCCCGGCGCCGCAAAGTCCTACCAGCTAGGCTAGTGGGACGACAGACTGAGCAGCGATCCATGCGGCCGAGCACAACAGCGTGGGCGGCTTGCAGGGCTTCTAATTCTTGTTCGGTATGGTGGCATCGCGACATGGTGGGGTCGGCCCTTGATGGGACGGTGCTAGAGGCGTCTCCTTGCAACGTCCACCAATTGCACCCACGAGGGGTGACCATCTGTCGTGATTGTAGCCATACAAGCAGCCATACACGTAGGCATGCCGACGACCGACAGACACCCTGAAGGCCAGATGAGAAATGAGACGATGTCCATAGGCTTAGCTGGGTGCGAGTGGTTGTGCTGTTTTTTATTGTTTTTTTTTTTTTTTTTTTTTTCAATTGTTTTTTCTCTGGTCTCCGTTCGCAGAGGGAGGGAGGGACGGACAGTGTGGAGTGGGAGTAATAATTCTTATATTGCTCTTCGTATCTGACGGAATCACGTCGAGCTCCCCCTACTGTGTGTATCTGGGATGGTGTAAAACTAAGTGTTATTATTATTCATTCATTTAGATAGCCCGGGAACTTGGCGGTGTTTTTTTTAACCCCCATTCAGACATCCTTACGCCTCACATACCTACCTGTACATACTATCTAAGCTAGGTAGGTAGCGAAGGTAGCGAGGTACCTGATTCCCAAGTGCATGAAGCCTCCCCCCTCATAAGCCGATATGACGACTAATACACACGGTATCTTGCCGTGATAGACCCGACTTGGCTTGACGGGGGACCCTTATTTCACAGGTGTTATTAGGATAAATACCCAGCTTTGTTGATGGACTTCGGCGTGTCTGGAGATTGATCCCTTGCAAGTTACGAAAGACTAACTAATAGGAATCTGATCTTTATAGAACGGCGAACATGGACAGGGATGCTAACTTCCTGATTCGGTATGTGCTGCTAGAAGGAGCCAGTTACCTAGTCGGGCTAGACGCGGCAGCCCTCAATCCAACCGGAGACGCGTAGAAAATCTCTAATACTCTACTATTATGGGGAAGTCGGTATCAGACAGACCAGCATTAAAAAAAAAAAAAAAAAAAAGTGCCCCGCCAAACCGAGGGACGATAGGAAGAGGGGAAGGAAGAAAAATTGATAGCTGGGGCCGTCGACTCATTCTCCTCACTCACTCAATCGCTCACTCACGCACTCACTCCATCCCACTTTCGAAAGGAAAGGCTGCCCGCGCGCCCTCGCTCCCCACATGTGTACACCTTGAGGAGCTGATGTACCTCACGTACCTCTCACCAACTTCGACACCCACTCTCCTCGCGCTCTCACTCGCTCCCTCTGCTTTTCGTCTGGTGCTTATCGATGACCGAGGCGCCGCGGGCGCTTTCAATTGGTTGTGCGCTCGTTTCCAGCTGTCATTAGCCCGTGCTAGACACTCGACAGCTCCCGTTTCTTTCCCGCATCTGTGCCGCCGTGCCTGATCCTGTCCATCCTAGCCTGTCCTGCCCGGTCTCTGCCCCTCGCCCCTCGCCCCTCCCAACACTCAACAAGCCGCTGCAGCAGCATTTGGTTGCAAACCCTGGCCCGTTTCAACAGTCAGACAAGGCCACACGAAACATAGCCAAACAAAACAGCACAGTAGCCAGGCAGGCAGGCAGTCAGGCAGACAAGCTGACTGACAGGCCACACTATCGCTGCTGTTGCTCCTGGACCTGGACCTGGACCTGGACCTGGACCTGGGCCATCTCTCACCGTCTTCTCTAACACCACTCTCACTGCCACTGCCACTACCACTACCACTACCACTACCACTACCACTACCACTACCACTACCACTACCACTACCACTACCACTACCACTACCACTACCACTACCACTACCACCACCACCACCACCACCACCACTACTACTTCCTACCTCTCCCACTCCCACTCCCGCCCGCTACCCTGTGCTTGCTTGGTTGCTTGCTTGCTTGTGCGTGCGTGCGTTCGCTCGGCTGCGGTCACCCTGGACGCGGCCTGGTCGACAAACCCAAATCTGCCTGCCTAGCTCGTTGTCTTACTTGACTTGGCTTGTCTCTCTTCCTCTTCACACTCCTCCCCCTGCCTTGCGCGCATTTGTTGCTGGTGCTTGGGCCACACCCCCGAAAATTTTCTGCGCTGCCACCCGTGTATACAGATATTGCCCGCGCCGTCCCTCACTCCCGCGCGAAACCCCCCTCCTCTTCCTTCCTCCTCAGCATGAGCGCTCCAGTTCCAACAGACGGCAACCAAGTTGACACTTCGGCCGCCAATCCGCACCAGTCAGGAACCACCGCTTCAAATATTCTCGATGCCTCGCGAAGACAGCCCACCCCCGCCACCTCCGGTGCCACCGAACTCGCCGGTCAACCGATAAGCGTGCTCTCACCTGAAGACCAGAAGAAGCTTGTCGCCGCCAAGAAGCTCGTCATTGATAACCTACGATTCGTACCCGACTTCCCGATCCCCGGTATCAAGTTTATCGATATCCTCCCTATATTCCAGAACCCTGCCGCCTTCACCTCTCTTCTCGATGTTCTTGTTCTTCTGATCCAGGAACGTTTCGGCAACCAGGTCCCGGATGTCGTCGTGGGTCTGGAGGCCCGCGGCTTCCTCTTCGGGCCTACGCTCGCGCTGCGCCTCAACCGTCCTTTTGTGCCGGTTCGAAAGAAGGGCAAGATGCCCGGCGCCTGTCGGACTGTTGAATACACAAAAGAATACGGCAAGGACGAGTTTCAGGTCCAGACAGATGCCATTAAGCCCGGGCAGCAATGCTTAATTGTGGACGATATCATTGCTACCGGTAAGCCAATATATCATCTCATCTCGAATAGTTTCAATTTCCTTTTTTCCTTTTCAACTCTTTATATTTGTACCTCTGCATACTCCTTTTCCCATTTCGTATGCTTAATACCTTGGTCATCCCGTTCGTCAGTTCAGTAACTACACAATCCCCAAAACCCTTTCCCTGTGTGGTGCAACGGACGTTGCCGACATCACAACCAACATCACAGCCAACAGCATTATCACAACTTCGCCGCGAAGTTTCCGTGCTAGCCCGCTAAGCAACAGGCAATCTTCACCTCTTATACTTCAACTTTCGAAGGCTGTCCCAATAGTGTTGGGGCGAGAAAAGAATAGCAGTTTGACTTCTTCCGAGGCGATTTCTAGCAAACTCTTTGTGTTACGTGAAAATCCCGCGCCTATCCGTCCTCTCGCTCCACTAGAGTTCCGCAAAAGCCCGGTTTGGGGCGAATCGTTTGGCTTATTTGCCCCAATGACTGTTAGTGCGCAATATGCTAATTCTAGTTCCAGGAGGTACTGCTGCAGCTGCGGGACAACTCGTTGGGCTTTCTGAGGCGCATGTAATGGGCTATCTCTTCATGATTGACATCATCAACCTCAAAGGTACATCTCTACTTGGCAAAACACCCATCATTACTCTCATCGAGCATAATGAAGAAGAATAAACGACCCATGAGGTCGTGATCTTTTGTTGGACCACTCCACACACACGCACACACACGCACACGCGCGCACACAAAATTTCAATCTGGCATACGGGGGAAGGATATCCCCACAAGGCAAGCACTACTTCATTTCTTGATAGAAAGCACCGGTCCTATGTAAAGCCAAGACTCAGGCCTGACATTTCACTTCACTGAGATTCATCTGGGCCAAGGCATCTTATAATTCCTTAGAGCCGGACCTAGGTTGCATGGTTGGGCGTTATGGGACATTTATCACAACAGGGTATGCGGTCGTCGGGTTTATCATGTGCGCTAGCTAGAGGGACATACACAATCCCACCTAATTAAAAAAATAGGAAAATAATTCATCGCAGTTCTCGTCAGTTGATGCTACACAGTAGTAGTAGTTGTTCTTATTGAAAAGCAGGATGTTCCTAATTAGGCTTATCTGATGAGTGGTTTTTGAAGCAGTGGCCGTGGCAATTGGTTAATTTAAGGTGTGTAGGCGTTGGAGTGGCTACGTTGACTTCACTCTGTGCATGTGTGTATGTGTGTGTTTCCTGTGTTGGCCACTTTGTGACGTTATCCTCGCTCGTATTGTGTTGGTTTCACTTATTTTGACTCATCCGATCAACCAATTTCCCTCGCTTCTATGAGTTGCTCAAAATCACTACTTACATAGGTTTTGTTCGGTCATTGTACAACCCAAGCCGGAAAAGGTTCTATATATATTATGGATTAAAACTATGTTCTTAGCAACATCATCTAATATGCTCATTCGAAGGTTTAGGTAGTTAACTTCGGACATATAGCATGTAGTGGCCAGGTTGTTCGCCTCATACGCGGACAAGAACTCTACATCATTGGACCCAACTACTCCGTAGAAGCTAGTATGCCTTGCGCATGAATATACAAAAAGCACTCATGTTATTTAATAACCAGCAGCAATTCTACTCGTACATGTTGAAAGCGCGCGAATAAAGGCTTGGGCTGGTCAGCCTATAGAGAAGTAGTTAGTTAGCCATATGTAAGATATAGTGTATTTGCTGCGCACTACATAAAGTCCTCCCCCTTGTGTAACTTATTCTTTCCTTCTCAAAAGGCGTGAAGCGGTTATAGCCCGTACTATTAGGCTATTTATTCCATCAGACCCGGTGTATCAGGTAGTAAAGAAAATGCACGAGAATATTTTTGTGCTGTAGAGTTTGTTTAGCTTAGCTCAAGACTCGCCTGATATAAAATTAATTACGCAGGATATGTGCTCGTGATGAAACGCACCTGATAACTTTCAGGCGTGTGGGAGGGATGGAATGTATGTTGGTAGGGAAGGAAGTGTGTGGCACGTGATCGTGATGGCGATTCGTTAATCGCAGTTTTCTCGACGGATGTGTACTTTACCTCAATACCTTGCTGCGAACGGGTCACTTGTGGTAGATTTATTTTCATGTTAATGTATACAATCGGTGGATGGTTTTAACCCAGACGAGGCATCGTATGCAACTACATGAATAAACTTGCCTTTAAAAAAAATTAAGGAAAGAAAATGTGAAAGTGTATTCCGCGGGTGACTGGAATTATTCTATATAAAAAGGCGTTCGCCTACCTCAAGATACCGATTCTTGTCTGTTTACTACCGCTACCCTATTACAGACTAATTCTTTTAGATCGTTTTTCTATCCTATATATTAGTTAGCCTCACCTCTATCAATTCTCCTACGACAATGGAAAACTTAAACTTATGGTAGACACGGTAGAGTTCTTCGGACATACTTAGTTGAGTATTGTTAACATTGACGCAATCAACGTTTGTGATGATATAATAAAAATCCATTCTATGGGAAACCTTGAGAACAAAACTGAGCAGAGAGCAGATACGTTACTTCTGTGTTTTACTTGGTGCGGCTGACGACTCGAACCTGGTGGGAACCTATTCTCCCCTGAGTAATTCCTAGCCCTTTCCCTTCCTTAGTTTTGGGGGCTTTCAGAGAACAGAGGCCCCTTTTAGAAATAGTATCTTATCTCGAAGCCTCCAAAAATTGTCATACCCTAACTTTCAGAGGGGACATAACCCAGCTATATTCGGTATTACCCAATAGTAGTCTTGTAAGGAGCCTATCTTGACCCCTTTATCAATCTAGATTACCGCGACCCCTAATAGTACATACAGATAGACATAAATCATAATATTCTCCGTCCAAGGAATTCATCTATATTTTTCTGGTTTTGTTTTTATTGCCCTGCATTGCTGCATAATGCTGTCTATTCTGAAATTGCTGTCTTCTCAAAACGCAGCGTGACCTTCAATCATCTTCGGTTGTTCCTCCGGAGATTACTCGCAAAGTTCAGAGTTAAAGCCAATGGCCGACGATCTTCGGGCTCCTAGCCACTGGCATAACATGAGACGGCGAGAAAGTCTCAATAGAGATCTACACCAAGCCGGTAAGTCGCTCGGCGTCCTAGAACGATAAATGGTCTCCCGTGTCTGGGCCAGATGGGCGCACCATTATACCAAGTGGGAGATCTTACAGCTTATATCCTCCCTATTCCTTGCCTTGCGACGCTTGGGTTGTCATCCTTGACTTGGGAAGGTCAAGAAGGGGATTACGTACGGCAAGCCACAGCAGTCCAGCACCGCCACATTAACCACCATCTTATCAACCCGGGAGCCTCCGTGTTAGTAACCACCATCTTAGTAACCACCATCACACTGAGACAGATTCCCGCTTAATCCCATCACGCCCTCAATGACGCTTCTTGCTCTGAATCGCTACTGAATATTTGACTAACTCTGAACAATGTCCGATGAATCCGCCCCATTGATCCCCACCTCAAATTCGACATCGAGAAGGGCTAAGAACATGTACTGGACACTGGGCTGCATTTATGGCGCGACGGCTGTCGCCTTCGGGGCCTTCGGGGCTCACGGGTTGAAGAAGATCGTCACGGACCCAGCAAAGCTTACGAGCTTCGCTACGGGCGCTCATTACCAGGTTAGTAACAATACTTTATCTACCTTATCTGCGCCCTAAAGTATCTATCTACCCATGCACATATCAGCTCATTCCTGCTCTTGCATTGGCATTCACTCTTTTCTGAAATAACACTTGGAAGCTGTCCATCTCCTGTCGTTATGAGGCAATAGAAGAGTTATCTGGACATGTCACGACATTTCCTAAGGATAGCGGACATGTTCTCCTGAAGAGTGGTGCAAGAGAACCAAGTGATACTTTTATTACAAGAGCCAACGCCAAGCCCGAAACCTGCTAACACGTATATCCAAGCTAATCCACTCCGTCGCCCTCCTCGTCGCGGCCCGTGCGGCGCCTGAGAATAAGCTTGCCGCTGGGTTATTCACAGCTGGCATGACCAGTACGTCCCTTCTGAATTTCCTTCTCCATTCAGCAACACATGATATTAGTAAAGAGTCTAATGCGGCTCTTGCTTTCAGTGTTCAGTGGCAGTATATACGCCCTAGTCCTGGACCCCGCGCGCTTCCGGTTCCTTGGGCCAATCACACCTCTCGGCGGACTCTGTCTCATCGGTGGGTGGGCTGCTCTAGCTTTCTAACGCCAGAAGAGCGTTTGAAGAGGCGACAATGGCTCGGGTCTGAGAAAGCCCACTTTGTGTACGATTCATTAGAATTATTAACATCAAGATGTTTTTGAGAGAGGAAGCGAGATAGTTTCTTGCAGGAGGCGCGAATGCTGCACCTACAACTACGCTACAGTGCGGCTGGCCTGTGTACATATCACCACTCATATATAAGTTATAGAAAGTGTATTTGTGCAGTTGTTGCTACAATTACCTAAAACAAAGAGCATGTATAGAGCTGCTTTTGAGGTTGGCCTCCAAAGGTGTTTAGGCCCTTCATGAAATGACAAAAGTCAGTACGTATCATACTAGAGATTCTGAAAGTTTGTTTATAATACTTGGTTACGATAATCCGTTTCAGGGGGGGGAATATTAATCTTTACCACAGATAGAAGGTTTTATGCAAGGCAGCAGGTTCCTCTACTAACAATTAACTACATCTTAGGGACCTCGAGAATACAGAAAGATATTAGGCTACCCAGGCACCTACTATTACTAGGGTAGTTGAATTTATATATAGACAAGACACTAAAATACGAGCGCGTCCAACAATGGTGAGGGCGTTTTCTGCTTTTGCTTTTCACATTTCAGCTATCCTGTATTAATGGATCGTGTACTTACCGAGGAGGCAATGTCCTGGAGTATCAAGTGGTTGTTTATACAGATGTTGGCAACTCCACTTTCTAGTTAGCTTAACAAGTAGACATTCTGTAAGTCGGGAAGCCCTCACGCTCTGCTTGTAAATAAGATTAATTCGTCTGATCTTCCTACGGGACGCTTACCTTGGCTTAATACGCAATAGCAACGCGACAGCGAGAACAAGGCAAACTCACTCTGCAAGGACAGTTTGGTCTTACAATGGACAAGCCCGGGAGGACGCACTTTGATAGCAGTCTCCTGCCAGTTGCCCTCGTTATCCTGGACAACATACTATGCAGACACCGATGTGCTTCCCTCGCTGCTTCTATCATGAGTCTGACATGAGTTAGTTCTGATTATCTGCATGCCACTTCCGTATTGTATGTGACTCATACCTATAGGATCGCCTTGCGGCACTGTTTACCTCTTAGACGGGTTGCTCAATCACAAAAACAATGTTTCTTCCTATCTGTCACGAACCAGGGTCCAGTATAGGGTAGGCAATAGACTCTTGTTGTTGCACGAGGGATCTCAAGGCTACGTGAGGCTGACCTAGATACATATACAGGAGTCTCTTTGTCTCCATGCCTTGTGACACTATCAGTCATATTTCATAATAGCAAAATTTACATACGTGCCATGCGCGTTGAATTAGACTTTCCAGAACCCCGAAGCTGCGAATTCTCACCTCTCTGAACCAAGCAACCGACGCCCATGAGAAAATAACCGCCCGACGAGAATGAAATTCTGTATCACGAGTGATGATGACTAAGGAACAATCAGAACCACTACTTCAAGGGAATGGGCCGGGGCTACTTCTGCTCTTCCTACCTAGCCGATAACGACAATTGATGATAATAACTTGAAGCGGGCCCTCCCTCACTTCAAAAGATGACGGAACGCTTGGAAACGAGAACGCGACACGTTTGGCCATTCAGTGCAGTATCTGCCATGAGATGCTAAGCCTTATCAACTCGCACGTTGGGGAGTCGCTGGGCACTACATATGAGCATTATGCTGTGCCTCAGCGTTGTGGCCATGCTTTTGGCTATAGGTGTATAACCCATGGAAGCAACCCCCTTTCACGCCGCCTTCTCTGCGTATTTTGATACATAGTTATATTCTTGTTTGGACGTGTATAATAGGTGCTTTGCCTAAGCTAATGTAAAATATCAAAATACTAGGATTTTATCAGTGTAAGGCGAGAGTTTGGTAGACCAAAGTGTCTGATCTGCCTAAAATCCGCACTGTGCCAAATTGGGAGGTGTGCGAGGAATGCGATGGCTTGGGACAAATGAATTATGCGTTAACTTCAAGTATTGGTGACAATACTATGAACTATGTGAAGGTGTTAGAACGAGAACTGGCATATCCAGCGACGACGTTCATACGTGAGTGAGAATGACAACCTCTCTATGTATTATTACCCTAGGCCATGCTTGACTCTGGAAGATTGCTACATCAACAGACCTTGTGTAGCACTGGAATGCACCAACTAACCGCCTATTCTGGAAGCATGCAGGACACCAAGGGTTACAGAATAGAATCTTATTAGATGTCGGGACGTTTAATCTTGGGATTAATCCGCGATTGATCGGTTGCTGTATCGTCACTGGGGACAATGACCCAAGTATGTTGCAGTGGTGTCTATTTACCAAGTCAGCAACTCGGCATTTAATTTCGGCCAACCTGTCAGGTAGAAAAGCCCAACGTTTGGAATAAATAAGGCAGCTAATTGCCACACGCCGGGTTTTGTGATCGGTTGGCCATCGAGTCGTAAGCGTGTGCGTTATCAAGTGATTTGATTACGTTTGACACTACTCTACTCCGTCCCTGCTTTCAGGTAGGCCTGAGCTCCGTGTTGGGACGGAGGATGCGACGGTGCCAAGCCCGGGGTTCTTTGCGTCGGCTTTAGTTCCAGATCGAGATAAGGGGGACAGGGGACGGTGTGGATCTTGGGTGGTATTCGATTCGTATTCTCGACAAGTAACGGTTACCTAGGTACAGAAACAGCAATGCACTGATATGATTTATCTACTGTAATCACTTAGATAGGAGAGAGACCACTTGTTTGAGCCTCAGCATCTTGTACTGGACAGGAATGTCTTGGTAGTGGCCGATTCACAAGTGATTCACCCATGATACGGTCACCACGTGGACACGATATATGAATCAGTTGCACATTACAGATTACACTTGTACTGCATGATAGTCGGGATAATAATAAAAGGGTGCGTGCGGCTAAGTGACCGTGGAGTGATACTGACTGTGTTAAATTGAACAACGTCGAATCTTGCAGGGACCAAAGTTGATATAAATAAGTTGATGGTAAGGTTAGACAGTCACCTGATTTTCAGGACGTTTGCGCCCGTGTTTACCTCGAGCCAATTGACGTCCGATGTAGGACAAGACGGCAATTACCCGCCGGTAGGAGATGTAGCCAACCCTATCAGAACGACGAGGACGAGGACGAGGACGAGATCGACGACACACCCACTTAGTAGAACCGCTGGCCTATGCCTAGTCCCTGGATCGAACAACACCGATGTGATGATAAATACCAAGCTGAGAGCCCAAGGTATCGTTCGTTGTTGGCAGCGGGTCTAACATCTATGTTGCAGATTTACTGACGAATTAGCGACTTACACGACAATGACCGGCGTACCTATACTAATGTAAGCACCGTTGTTGTTCTCAGGTTTAGTAGATTGCTTAGGTCAGGACATTACTGCCTTACACACATAAAATCAAACCTTTTAGTATAGTCACATATGTGAGCGATAAATCTGACTGCTTGTTACTATCGTGGGCTTTACTTGGTGAGCGCTAGACTACAATACAGCGATTAGTGTCAAACACCTATCAGCGAATGGCAAGAATCACTTACTGTACAAGTACAAGCCTTTACCATGTAGGTATGTATGTACTGTAGAAAGGCGACAGCAGCAGCCACACACGTGCATGTGCTGTAGCACTCACTCCCGCTATTGTCTACTATGTACATGTAGGTACCTACTGTAATACCAGGTACCTACATAGGACGGTAGGTAGATACTCGGTATATCGGCAGTTACTCGAGCAGCTTCCTGTTCCTGAAAATCTGATGCATTAACCTCTCTCACCCTTGCCGATCCGCTTGCCGATCAAAACAGCTCTTCCGTCCAAGGAGAGTAATCTTGGCCTTGATCCGAATCTTGATTTCCGTTTTAGGGTTCCACTCCCGAGGTCCAACCAGTCATCTTTTGTACTGGACCTAAACTGAACTCGGTTTTGACAGATTCCTGACAGAGGGTGAAGTGTGCAGGCTGGACTTTTGGTAACGAATTCCCGATTACCTCAGGAACCTCTAAGCCTACCTGGTACTGTACCTACATATATGTACCTACATATGTACAGTACCCACCTATATTATGTACTATAGGTACCTACTTGCCTAGCTCGCTTCACCTTTCACCTCTTAAGTACCTCCTACCTATCCATACCTAGCAATGCACTCACTACCTGCTGCTACACTACACCGTCGTGGCTGTTGGACGCAGCACTGCTAGTAAGACGCTAGATGCCTATACTACTACCTATCGGTAGATACTTACCTGCGCTAGCCATCCATTAGTGCATCTAGTATCCCCGTTTTGGAGGCTGGAGCCAGTCCCGCCCCTGAATGGATAGACATGTTAGCGCAGCTCTGAATGCGACTCAAGCGTGTGCTCTGATCCTGCAAAACACTGCCGCCGCCATTGATTGGCCTCGTTCCTCGCTGGCCGACGCAGGTACACGATGCGAGCCATCCTCCCATTGGCGGTGCCGCCTGGGCAATGAAGACAATGCGGCTTGGCGCCCTGGAGCTGTCGCTAATTTCAACTCATTTTTGACGCTGACCCTTGCCGGTTAGCCCAAGCCCAAGCCCAAGGCCAACAGGATGACGAGCGTCGAACGAGCATTGGAGCATCGGGAGCATGGGGGCATTGGGGCCTCCCTGTCGCCAAGTTGCGAGGTTGCTCTTCTTTAATTTTATCCACCCGTTTCCCCTTTACCAGCCCTCCCCCCGTCTGGATCTGGACTCATTAACCCTGACCCTGCGCCTCTGGATGCTTTGTCGTGAACCCTTCTTCCTTACGGAAGCAAATCACAGTCTCTCATTGTTCTGGTGAATTATCACCGAGCCGCTCATTAAAGTCACTCGAGTTGAGATTACTCTCTCTCCTTGTTGAGACTCTCGACTTGCCACGTTCATTTCACCTCTTGCCAGCGCATTTGCCTCATAAGATTCGACGGGTCCGCCGCATTCCAACCCAGTCTCCCTTGCGACCTTCGACGGCGTTTTGCTCGGCTCTGAAAAGCGCGATCCTCTGTTTCAATCTCAGCCGCGTACGACGACACATCCTCGTTCGCAATGCGATACACATCCGCCGTCCTCGTCGGCGGTGCCGCTTCGGTGGTCTCCGCAGGTGCCTTTTGCGCTGATTCGGTGCAAGATCTTATCGGCAACTTCTTCTGCCCAGGCGCCGTGACACAGATCAAATATGACGGGTTGGATATCCCGGGCAAGTACCGCGCCGTTGCGAGCATGGACAACTCGGGAACTTGCACATACGAAGACAAGAACTACTCAGGTCCCATCGCCCCCTACGACGAGGGTGTAAGTCTGCGAGAGTAGCTCTCACTTTGCCATCTTGGCTAACCTTGGAACAGCTCTCACTGCACTTCCGTGGTCCTCTGCATTTGAACAACGTCGCTGTCTACACGCCTGGGAACAGCAAGCGTGACGCGCCCAAGGCCCACTCCAAGCGCCACGGCCACCAGCACCTACACAAGAAACACCACCAGGAGAAGGAAGAGCGAGATGTCGGTGATGTTGTTGTTGCGACAATTGACGGCCAGGTCGTATCCTGGATCAACACTTATGCCGGCCCGACCGCCGACGTTGTTGCCGATGCGGCTCCAGCCGCCGCTACCACCGCGGCGGACTCTGCCGCCGATGCGTATCCCACGAGCAAGCCTGCCAGCGGAAACATTCAGAAAGTCCCTACCGACAGCACTCCCATCACTGGCGATTTCGTGCGATCTGCCTACTACAGCGCAGCCGATAACGTCGCTGATGGTCTAGTCTTCTTGGCCAATGTCGGCAGCCCTGGTGTTTCTGGCACCTGGGATACGTGAGTTCAATTCCTCACGAACAGAGTATATGAGGAGTATGTCGAGTACTGACGCTACATACCACAGTGTCTGGGGCTCCAGTCTTGCTTATGTGAACGAGGAGGGCACAAGCGCCGCAGCTTCCCCCACCGTCTTGAAGGACAAGCTACTCGACGATACCCAGGAGATTGCCATTTTCTCCGATTCCCCGTGCGATGCTTCTTGCGGTGCTACCCGTCCTGACTCCGTTGCTTACAGTACGTTGAAAACCATCATGCTAGCAGCAGTTGTGTATGAAAATCTAATCAGGGTACAGAGGGATTCGAGGGTGCTTCCAAGGTCTTTGTCGTCGAATTCAGCATGCCTGACAGCGGCAAGTCCGGTGCTGGACAAAACATGCCTGCTTACTGGCTGCTCAATGCTGCCATTCCCCGAACCGCCCAATACGCCTCCTGCAGCTGCTGGAAGGGTGACAACGAAAGCCCCCAGCAAGGTGGTTGTGGTGAGCTTGACGTAGTCGAGATCCTCAGCCCCGGTGACACCCGCGCCAAGTCCACCTTCCACTTTGCCAACGGTGTTGGTGACTCTCACTACATTGACCGGCCCGTTGGTGGTCCCATCAAGGTCGCCGTCGTCATGGATTCTGCAACCTCTGCTGTTTCTATCAAGGTCCTTGACGACTTCGACTTCGGCACTAGCCTCACCTCCGCCCAGGTCCAGGCCATGGTCGATGACGAGCAGGATGTCAGTCTTTTCAGCTTGATGACCTTCGCCTAATGGAGGAAGCCGAAGTCACAGGTAAAGAAGAGGTCTCGGGACACGACATATATTCTTATATCACTGCACATACGTATCCATGAGTAATGTTCATCTGAGAGCTGGGACCTTCGTAGTTCTTGGATTCAGAGTAGATCTGAGTGGTATGTGGTGGATTTTTGGATTTTACGATTATAGCAGGCGCTTAGGTGAATGAAACGTGCAATTTGTTGTCTTGTCTGATATATTTACATTACTGTGAATTGGATGTAGTGCGTCCCGTATTAATGCTTTGTTTCCTGTGCGTCGATCATACATCAACTTTCAAACCCTTAAAGCTGATGAGGTATTTCTGTATGTTTGCTTGCAACTCGAAGGTGTACTGGTGTACTGTAGGTTTTACGCAGACTATGACCACAAGCCTATGAATAGATGTTGCCTGGAAGTGGAGATATCGACTATACAGGAAGCTATATTGAAAATCACCGGTGTGCGGAGAGCGATATGGCTAGGTGAAGGTCGTTGGCCCCATCATTGGGTCCCTTGTATCCCGCAGGCGAGCTGACAAGGACGTGGGAAGTTGCTGCTAACTGGTGATTCGTAGTAAAGCTAAGCTGTAGATGTGCTGTCTTATATATAAGACGTGTACTAGATCATGTTATGTTTAAGTGGATGTAAGCTTTGGCTAGTTTGATGCTATCCAATACCTCACGGCTCGAGAGCACACTGGACCGTATCCTCTTATAATGAACGTATATACTTCGTATCATCCGACGCCAGAGCTGCGTAGCCTTGACCATGTACAAGATACTCAGTACCTTCTCTTAAAAAAGACAACTTCCAAAGTGTTGGTGTAGATGGGTAGGTAAAAATCCAAGCAGACTTATATAGAGGACATGTCCAACACGATTCGTCCTATGATCCTCCCCTGTCCCATCTCTTCAAAGACAGACTGCAGCTCACCCATGCTGACGGTGCGAACAGGCATCTTGATGACTCCGCGCCTCGCCATCTCTAGCGTCTCAATTGCCTCCTGGCGGTTCCCGACCGCCGACCCGACGATCTTGTGCTGGCCCTTGACTATGAACGTCGGGAAAGCTGTCGCAATGGGTACCTGCTCACCCTCGGGCATGCCGACACAGACCAAGGAGCCGCCGAACCGGAGCATTGACATGGCTTGCGCATATGCCCTGTTGTTGGCTGTACAGACGATCACTAGAACGCTCGGGGTTAGTCATCGCCGGTTGGGGCATGGATTGTGAGGGCTTCAGAAGCGTTTAGACCTTATCTTGGCCCAAGAAGAACACTTGGTCTCTAAAAGTAACCAAATAGAAGCGAAATGGCTCTGAAACTTCCTTACCAGCGGCGGCGCCAAGTCCGGTGAGCTTCATAACCTCCTTACCAATACCTTCGTCGTCGAACGCCGTCAGGTCGATAAAGTGCTCCGCGCCGCCCTCCAGGACACTTTCTCTCTTATTCGGCATGTCGATGCCAATGACGCGGAACCCCATCCCTCCCGCCGCAATACTTGTTGCTATAGTACCGAGACCGCCTCCTGCACCGGAGATGACAATCCACTGGCCTGGGTTCGCGCCACACTTCTTCAGTGCTGCGTATGTGGTCACGCCTGCGCAGAGCATAGGGGCGGCGAACTCTCCGGGGAGAGACTCGGGAACTGGCGTTACATAGCTGGAGAGCCGGGGTTACTTACGTTTTATATGGATAATTGTTTCCAGGGAAGAGGCGAGTAGAGGGTGTCAAACGCGGATACTTACTTCGCCGGCCCGAGAACATATTGCTGAAATGTGCCCGGCGTGTAGTAGCCGCTAATCTTCTGCTTGAAGCAGAGTCCCTCCATACCTTCAGTACACGGTGCTGACAGGGAGAGGCACGAATCAGCTCAGTGTCCTCATTTTCGGCCCCCGGGAAAAGGTGGTGAAAAGACGGGAAACACACGGCATGTCAAGCACGCCGACGCGACCCATTTGATGCCGACGCGGTCGCCCACTTTTACACCCGCAGTTTCGGAGCCGTCGCCCAGCTTCACTATGTGGCCCAAGCCTTCGTGTCCTCCTACCTGACCTGGCGAGGTCTCGAACGGGAGGTGTTTCCACTGCAGGGTGATTTGTCTTAGTCAGCAGATGAGCTACTTCGTCTACATGTCGTCATATGGTCTATCACACATACACTGTTCATCACTTTGCGCGCAGAAGATTAGCTTAGCTTCGAGCTCGCTATCGGACCAGGGCAGCTAGCTTACTTATGCCGTAGTCTGAGTGGCAGACTCCCGAGTGCGTCAGTTTTACCAATACCTCGCCCGGTCCCGGCTCGGGCGTTGAGACATCCTGGATGGCGATGGAGCATGAGCCAGGCTTATCATAAACGCACGCCTTGTGTGTCTTGGGTATGTCGGATGCGGCGTCGGGGGTCGACATGGCGATCGATTATCAGCACGGTGAAGAGAGAATATTTAACCGTCGACAACAGCTACAAAATATGATTGTGCCAACTACCATATGCTACCTGGGTAATACAAGATTGACCTATATATATGGTCAGTCAGTCCTCTGGTCTATTACCGGATGGCTACCTACATAGATTGCAAATCATTACACATCGACAGCCGGTCGTGCACACGGACTACCCCTCACCTTGGCTTTGTGCGATCCTCGTCGAAAGAAGGGCTCACATGAATGCCTAGGTTAGTAGACAAGGAAGGACCGGGCACGGAGGGACGGAAAGTGGAAGCTGTGGAAATGTCTTAGATTTCCCCGCAAACCTGAGAGGATGCAAAAGCAATGCATCCGCTTGCCGTTCTCTTCTTCCCCGCACTACGCGTACATTTACAGGGTGAGGCGAGGCGAGGCGATGCGAGGCGGGGAATCGGATTTAAGAAACGGCGAGTACCTTATCTCTTTGGCCAAGTTTTAGAGGTATGCTGAACCAGAACAGGACCGCGGTAATTTTGGAACGGTGGAAGAGTATCATTGTAGACTGAGTGTGTTGCCTGCGCTGTCTAGCAGCTGAAGAACCGTTGCCATGTTATCTTTGCAGCATCTACCACCAATGCTAGCACTCTGGAGCTGTATCTAGAAAAGAAAAAAGAAAAAAGAAAAAAAAAAAAAAAAACCACTTCTGTTTTAGAGGGTAGTAAGTCTTCTCCTCTGATTATCCTTTTTCTTGTATATTATTACATTATTACATCTGAAGTCCTCTGTCTTGGGCGAAGGCCGTGTTTACAAGCTCCCGACAGCTTTGTATTCGAGGTTCCGTTTTAGATCAAGGTAATGATAATTTACGGCATATAGGCACTGTACGCAGTAACCCTCATATTCCGGGCGACATCCACCTGCTCGTGTCAGATCTCGGCACTCGCCCTGGACTCTTTAGTAGTTTGACCCAATTCGGACTAATACAGCTTATGGAGGTCTCGTAATGCTAAATACGGGAACATGATGCCATTGATTACTCAGCCTGCGGCATAAGCCGAGACGCATACCTAGCTTCACGAACTTTCGGAAATGGTCCTTCGTAAAATTCCTCAAGTTCCGAGATAGAAAAAACCCTTCATCCGCCGCCTGGCTCTATCAATATGCCATCCGATTCGTCGGGTCTCAGTAAAACTCCAATTCGTAAGCAGTAGATTCCGTATATGCGCCAGTATCCGTAACATCTCAAACCCATTATACCATCAGTGTCGAAGCAGTCGTAGCCCATTGTATTGCTGCGAACGTGGCCGATCGATACGCTTGACAAGCAATTGCTTAGCCACTGGACTATTCTATGCTGCCCTTGGAAAAGCTAAATATTTTTTGGAAAAAAAAAAAAAAAGATGCAGGAAAATGTAGGGTTTAGCGATGGCGTAACCGATTGATAAGTTGCCCAAGTCGAGTATTCTCTCTTGGCACCCGCGGATCTGAATATCGTAATGCGGATCCCTTCAATTCCAGAGCGTCCTCGACACTCATGGCGACGACGACATCATTGAGACACACGCCGTAGCTGCAGCATTCCTCGGGCGCCAGTCGATTTGTCATAATTCCGTCTCTCTTGTGCTGCGTATCGTCAGCTGTCTAGTCAAGGTTGAGCGGTAAATTGGACGTACGTCCGGGCATCGCATAGGCGATGAATAACCTAGTTTCGTTAAGGACATAAAAATGGTTAAAACCGATACCAAGAAGTTGAAATGCATTGGCGATTTGCTTGGCGCGACCTTTGAGCCGCCTTTTAATGTACCGGTATTTCTTTTGCTTCGATTGGCAACGAAGTTAATGACTCGGAATTGAAGCCGTCCCCGCGTAAATGGTACCCTGGAACGCCGGAAGTGCAAAGATGAAGATAAATGAGATGCGGCTAGGAGATTGAAATGCAGCGGCTTCCATTCTGGTGTAGGAGACGGTATCGTGAATATATCTAGTCTAAGCCGCCTGTACGGAGAGAACCGGTGAACCAGTGAACCACTTCGTAAGTTGCGACGCCACTCATATTTACGAGCCCTGGCTGCTGACCCACCGAGAATGTGCATCTCTGACAGCGGTAAGCCGACGCACCAAAATACGCCGCCGTCAGCAGTGCCAGCTAGGTTCGGCCAGTCCATAGCAGTAGTGTCGATAAATTTGAATTAAATCAATTCGATTCGAGGCCTCTCTAGGAAGGTCCATTCGGACCCTCTCCGACCAAACGGCTTTTGCCTTCCGATTTCCTATTTAGGCAATTGAATGGAATATAGCCCGACCTGTGGTATGTATACCAATTCTACGCAAGTAAAACAAAGCCTAATAGCTAATCTTGATAGTAGGTATTGTCCGGCATACAGCTATCTATGTTGTGTAAATACACAATTGACCAGCCCATTCATTCCTCCCGCGTACCGCTTGGAATGTACATAATTGCGTAAACAGGAAATTAAACCCAAAAGATGTTTTTGTCGGAGAGGGTCCTGCTGGAATGGAGCACCGTCCCCTCTCGTATCGTAATTGCCCTTGTCCTATTCTCTACTAGTATGGTGAGAGGTATCCAGGGTCTTATATAGGATTCAATAGGCAATGCGTGCTAACATGCCCGCCAATGACGGCGGTAATCTCGTTAGATATGACGACTGATAAAGTCATCTGTATTATGTAGTAGATGGTAGCTATGCTGAGTGCCGAAATCGGGTTTAGTGGGATATTCGAGGAAGGTCGTATAGGTAAGACCGAAACGAGAATCTACAAACGGCGACTCGGATTGACTGACGTCGCCGAACGGGATCTATCAGTTAAATCCAACCTAATTAGTCTAATTTAGTCTAAAATGTGATAGGAAGAGACAATACGAATAGTACTATGCAAGTGCCTTGAACGTGTATAGTCAATGAGGGCGGGTGGTAGATATAGCTCCACGTCCCCCATCATCCAACTCTCTTCTACCTATCACCGGTACTGGTGTATAGTGAGCTCATCTTTCAATGCCTGGATAGGTGATAATTGGTAATGAGACTGTCCCCAAAGCTAACAAATGACCAATTTCGGCTATTTGAGTAGGGCACCTTGTGCTTCGGTTGTGTTGTGGCACATGGGGATCGAGAAAATTACCACTGGCCAGTCAATCTCTATTTTAATGAATCAAAGGCATGCGGTATGTATGTTTATGTTTGGCGCTATGCCGTTCTTTCTCGGGGTGCTCACGTTCTTCATGGTGTTCACAAATCCCTCGCGAGTATGTCACCAAACTCCACACATTCAACCTTGCCCGGCATTCTCATCGGCACGTACGCACCCTTGACAACAGTTCTCCAGCTCAGCGTCAGAAACTTCTCAATTACAATATAGCAGAGGTATTATTAGTGAACGCCTTACCCGTCTTTTGAACGGCCTTTTTTGTCCAGGCACGCTATATACTTCAGAACCAACAGTTATGAGCGATGGATGCCCTAATATAGATAGCTCCATCACGGCTTTTCAAACTGCAAATTGGTGTTCATGTTTCTCGTTTTGAAGCGGTTAATTTCTATCCCATGTGCCCAATGACGGGTTTCTATTTGAATTATGTCAATACGTATGTACTAAAACCGCTTCGTGTCGAGCGAAAACCCCGGTTGTAATTCACGGAAGGGTTGCACCTAAAAACCCAGAGTCTATTATCACTGATTTTAAGCATAATTTGCCAGTTATGTAAAAGGTTCTGGACACTATCCTGGCATGGAAAAGAAAGCGCGTTTCCCGAAACTTGCAAAAACAGATATACACTGGCGTCGTCCAGGAATGAGTAGCTATCTTGATTATTATTTCGAGGCAGCTTCTTGAGAGCCGCGGCTAGTATGAGTAGGAATGAGGGAAACAGTGATGGGTTATTATGAATTGTGATCTAGTAACAGCCCTTGTTTATTCGATCATGCCCGCGTAGTAGGTAGCAAGACTGCTAATGCAAATAGAACAGAATACCGAGTTCTTGCCGTGGAACGAGGAGTGGGTGCAAACCGCGTTTAGTGATAACTTCCTATAGTAATGACTATGCGGTAAGCTTGAAGATTTACCATAGCTTACGCTATTATTTCGAAGTGCGGATAAATATTGATTGCGCCCGAGGATCGAGTATTCTTCGTGGACCTAGCTTTGATAGTTCTCCTCCGGTAGAGTGATCATAATAATAGGTTGCGGTCTAGATATTAAAAATTAAATTACTTGGTAGTATGGACTTGTTAGTGAACATAAAGCATATAGCGGACAACGCGGAGTTATACGTAGTCAAAATAGTACGCAGTCTCGTTGCAAATTAACTTTGGCAATTTTGGTAAGTAACTTGAGTTCCTTGAAAATGCACTGCTGTCTAGGTTTTTCTTTGGGATGGCATACGTTAGGAAGTGTTCTGAGCCACTCCATACCCTTGTATCACCTCCTTGATTTAAGCTATTTGGCAGCACTGTGCAAGATAGTAGATCTTTGTGGATTATCATTAATTTTGAATTACGACTTCATCACCTCAGCGGTCCTGCCTACTATCCTGATGCCAGGCCTTCGATTCCTGCTGGGTTGTGTCCATACCCTGTCTAACTACGGCCCCTGAGAGTTCTGATGCGAGGCAAGCCCATCACAAAATTCCATTTGTCGAGTAGATATAATGCAATAGGACCCAACTTGACGTCCATTAAATAGAAAACTTTTAGCAAAGGTGACGGGAGCATTTAGTCCTTGGTTTTAAGAGTGTAATCATAGAAGTTGTGTTTCGGTATCGTGATAATATCTTGATCTGACAGTTGTCAGCGTGTTGGACCACAATTGAAATCTGCATTGAAATCTATAGGTCGGATGTCCGAGTCACCCCCGGGAATTATTTCTTTGAGTTGGTGTTCCCTTGTGTTTTTCGTATCTAACATTGCACGTGTCCGTTAAGCCCGGGCAGGACTAGCTTGTGAATCATACCTAAGATAGCATGCAGAGATATGCAATTAATAACGACCCATCTACTTATACTATGTCCGTTGCTTATTGCCTGGAAAGCTTTCTGTTGTGTTAATTGCCTTAAATGTCGTCTGTCATGTAATCTAGTGTCTTTCGATAATTCTATTTATTCCATTAGCACCATGTACATGTTTTTATTGCCCGATTCGACTTTTCGCTTTAATCAGATGTTGTTGAATGCTCTACTTGTATAGGTAGTTCCATTGTAAATTGGCTATCTATATACATTAAACTAGCTTAAGAGGTGAGTGATAGAGTACGTGCGCCAACCCTTTGATAACGCTGGCAAAGCGGGTAAGTGGTGTAACGGAAGCACATCACTCCCAACGCATCTGTTCCTAGCTCATTAAAAGCTAGTGTCAGCAATACATTTATGAAGTTGGACAGTATCTAGATGATATGATATGCTGGAGGGTTTCTTTTGGGGGCAGCAAAGGCGGGGACTGGATAATTCTGGAAGACTCACCATCTCACGATTTACAATACGTCTCTGCCTGCACTCCGGGTGTAATCTCTTTATATGTCACAAGCCCAGAGCTTGTTGCGCGGCTACCACCCACGGCACGTTGAGGGGATACCCATTGCATCGTATCCAACTAGTCTGTAACCAGTGAGCGGGAACAAGTTGCCAATAGCATCACACCCGGACCTTGGCGTTTTCGGCATGTTTTATCCTTCGTGCACAGCTCTATGGCTCTACAAGGCTACACTGACCGGGAAATTCAGTCAGTGTTACGCATCTGTGGTGTCAGCTCACTAGGTAGGTACTATGACCCGGAACTGTATTACAGCCAGCACAGTCCCAATTGCTTGACCGGAGTATCTCACAACTACAATGAATTTCAGCGTCACCGCCTTTCCGGACTCCGAGGTGAACCAAGCGATCGTCTGAGTACGACATAATCATGTGCAACTTCAAGTTAATTGCCTCACTTTTTTTTTTTTTTTTTTTTTTTGGTTTTCGATAAAATGTATCAGGGCAGTCCCAAAAGGGGAAGAAATCCGTCCAGGCACCCAGTCTATGTTTGCCTTTTCTTGTCTACTCTCCTCATTCCCGACTAACACAGAGCAACAAACATTCATCATCTTCCAAAACGAGGACCTTCTACCCGTCTCTAAACTGTTTTGTACTTCCAATCATGCGTGAAGCAGAGAGTACGGTGTCCTGTGCATACCCGTCGCGAAAAGCCAGGGCGGGGGGTTTGGATCCAGATATTGTGTACACGTGGAGACTCCCGAGACACGACAGCAATGTTGGCATATAGTTGACTACCACTGCAACCACAACTTGAGCGCCGGAAGATCACCAAAATGGGGTCAAGTTTCGCATTGTTGGCATAGGGTCTTGAGACGTGCTATGAGCACCACTAGTATATCCAGCCCGGTGGACTGAATTTCTTACTCCAACTCTAGTATTGAGCTAGTCACAGATTCAAAGGCTCGAAATATCGGACCTGGACGTTCGCAGTCGGATACCGGAAGCCAAGGCGGGGTCTTCGAGACAAACTCGGTCTGACAGGGGCGCCACCAGCAAATCTACCTGCTGTAGTGGGGAGCAACCCCTGTTGAATCCCCAATCTCCTCAGGTATTTGCAGATATCTCTCTGCTCCTTTCCTTCCTTCCTTTCTGATCCGGCAGTGCGATTCCTCTCTAGTAAGATTCAGTGGCTATGGAAAGAGAGGGCGTGAGTGATTGTTTGCTGTCGCACCTTTTCGTGTAGTGACGTCGCTGCTACTGTTGTTGTTGTTGTAGTTGCATCTGCCGTCTGCACCTTTCCCTCTCCATACCTGTTCCCAGGGCAATCAGCCCTGGAGATAAAGCCTTGGCTAACCTTAGAAACTGTACTGGTCTAACCTACTCCAGTATAGAGGGAGAACCATAGGCGGGGGTCTCGATTCGGTTGTGCCTTGTGCGGAGTCTATCTAGATAGATAGATAGCGAACTCATCCTGGACATGTCCGCTCATAGATATCCAGACATCGATACCTTTTAAACAGCTGATTCCTCTTGCAAATGGTTCTACATTCCACTAAATCCTTGTCACTTGTTTCCCTTTTGTGGTACCGGGGTCTTATCAATCCTTGATGAAGAAGGTGGTGCAACATTAGCGTGCAGCTGGGAATTTTGACCTTCATTCATGTCTAGTAAAGCCATCCTAGGGAGGTGTTGAACCGATTTTCGCGTGCGAAGTCCCTTTTCAAGAAATAGATATAGAAGCGCGGTAGAATAAGACTGTCTCAAGCCTAGGGGTGACAGCACATCTTTATCCAATTGCGCATTACCCTAGCAATGAAGACGGCGGTTCTAAATCCGTAAGTGGATAACTATTGGGTTCAAGGACAATATAATCCATTGCCTAATTTTCAGCTCTCGAAAATGAACAAGCTCGCTGCACTTTCCGGTTTGAGGGTGATTTTTGTGTCATCTACTTGGGTACACAAGAAGCTGATCCTGGGAACGTGTACATTCAGGCTGCTTACATTGTGAGTTCTACGAGACAGATCATGGGTCCACTATACCAGGAAGATGAGGCGTGGGCTCATATTGTCATCCCCCTCATTGTGCCTCTTTATCTTGGAGTCTGGGCCAATGATCCCGGCGGGGATATCGTGGAGGTGGTAGAGTGCCTGCATGCTCGCGCGCGAACATACCCACCCTTACGGCTGCTTCAACCACGTCGATCATCATGGCTGCTCCAACTTACCTTATATCATGGATCTTCCCGTTATCGATGAAATATGCCTCTTCCGTCTCTTGTGGAATCTCAACTTCTGCCACTTTGACTTAGGCACTATCCTACGCCGTCGTAAGTTGAACGCTTGACCGTGTTATTTGACAGGGACGGCTTGAGAGTATTTACTGGTCTTCTAATATTGTTGACGGCTTATATCTGAAGGCACGGCCTTAGCGATACATACTGAGTATTCTACTCTTGCCAAACCTACACCCTCTTGACTATAGACATGGTGTTTCTTAGAATTATACACGAAGAGGAGAAGGCGAAACGGTGGGATTCCGCTGGCACAGATATGGAAGCTGGACAAGTTATCAACGATATCGATGCTATACACGGCTACGCTCCTAAGGAGGATAAGTCACTCTATGCTAGGCTTCAAGCCTTTGCGGGCCAGTACGGCGTCGAACAACGAGGAATTGAGAGAGTCCCAAATGACCAGAGAACTGACTCTAGCATGAGCCAGGTAGGAACCTTGGTACGTATTATATAGTGTTCCTCTTGATATAAATGCATCTTAACTTATTTGGGAAGTGGCTTTCTACGAATATGACCGTCTCATCTTTTGCCATAGGCGCTCTCGCCATCCCAATATTTCAACTTGGGTATGTTGACAGCGCACTCACAATCATCTTCGTAAATATACTTGGCATCCTCCCAGTATGCTTATTCTCGACCTTTGGTCCCCGGTTCGGATTGCGACAGGTAGTACTTTCGCGTTTCTACTTTGGCTACTACGGAGCCAAGCTAGGTGAGACATTCCATACAACTTTCTAATGAGGCACTCACTAACTTGATTTTTTGCAGTGGCCTGTTTCAATATTCTGGCATGCGTAGGCTGGTCGGCTGTGAATATTATTGTCGGTGCACAGCTTATCCACGCAATCAACCATGAGATACCAGGCTATGCTGGCATCCTCGTAATTGCCTTTTCGACTCTGCTGATATGCGCCTTCGGCTACAAGCTCGTTCACTTGTATGAACGCTGGTCGTGGATCCCAAGTTTCATCATCTTTCTTATTGTACTTGGAATTTTCGCACGGTCGGGGGATTTTGATGCTAAGTCTCTGTTAGCAAGCGGTGCAGCTGAAGCTGGGGCTGTGCTTTCGTTTGCAGCGTCCGTCTTCGGCTTCGCGACAGGTTGGACGGCTTTTGCAGCTGACTACACGGTATATCAGCCTATGGACACGCCGCGCACCCCTGTCTTCTTCTGGACATTCGCGGGGCTGCTGTTCCCTCTCGTCTTCACCGAACTCCTGGGGGCTGCAGTCGCGACTGCAATAACCTCAAACCTAGCCTACCACGACGCCTACTCCGCATCTGGCGTTGGCGGATTGTTGGCGCTGATCCTAGTGCCGACCCTCGGCCGTTTTGGAGAGTTCTGCGTTGTGGTGCTCGCGCTATCTATCATCGCCAACAATTGCCCCAACATCTATTCCGTGTCATTGTCTCTCCAGGTCTTGGCGCACACCACGGAGCGTGTGCCTCGCTTCATCTGGACGGGGGTGGGCACAATTGTTTACATTGCTATCGCAATACCGGCGTATGATCACTTCGAGGCGGCGCTTGAGAATTTTCTCTTGCTCGTCGGGTACTGGCTTGCTATATACGAAGGCGTCTCTCTAACCGAGCATTTTGTATTTCGTCGTGGGCTCAAGGGGTACCGGGCTGAGGATTACGCGAATCGAAAAATGCTACCACCTAGCTTTGCAGCAATATCAGCGTGTGTTGCCGGTGTAGCTGGTGCTGTGCTCGGCATGGCGCAGGCTTGGTTCACTGGCCCTGTTGGCCGGCTCTGTGGTGCCAAGCGCGGCGGAGATATTGGGTTTGAGCTCGCGTTTTCTTTTACTACCATAGCTTATTTGGGCTTGAGAGGCTTGGAGATGTGGTACGTCGGCAGATAGATTGGGCCACGTATGCCCCCAATCGACTAGAGGATGGAATATACCGAATACGAGGAGCACGCTACCCCCGACGAAGTTGGCTTATGATAAAAGCACGCAAGCGCCTTTTTTGCAAAGGTCCAGTTCATATATCTGTCAAAGGCTGCAGGATGTTTGTCACTGATGTTAGAATATAGTACTGCTTTCTACAATGAGCATTTGCACCTCCCCTTCAAGAAGACGAAGAATAATCTATCGGAGATAACGACCGTAGACCATTTGAAGAACATTCCAGTACTTTATAGATAATATACAGCAAGCGCAACCGTCAACAGAAAGTACTATAATCTCCACAAGCAATAAGCCAGAAATCACAACTATTATATAGTGCCTACTCAGTTGCAATAAGCTTTCTTCTTCCCCAAAAGGAAAAGGTAAATAGAAAGCAAACGAGCCCTATAACTCAGACAATACTTCTCCAATACATCCTTGCCTGAATATTGCCCTCTTCGCTAGCTCCGCGACCCCTTTCGCTGCACCAAATTCGGGTTGTTGATCAACAATTTGCACCTGGCCACCAAGCACATCATCTATCACTCCACCCAAAACCTCCCTGAACCTTGGCGTCTCAGTCGCATCACCAAACAATAGAACCATCGAGATATTCCTTGAGACAGGGCTATCTATGACAGGAGACTGAAGCATATGCCGCACCGCCTCCCAGTAAGAATCCCCATGTCTTGTATCATATCCCAAGCGCAGGTTCTCCAAAGTTGGTGTTTCTTCAATATAATAGGCGCTCGAAACACGCGCTTGGCTCGTAGTCAAACTGGTATGCGTGTACCCAACAGTCAATGCGAATTGAGACGGAATATTCAACTCTTCCTCAGCGCAAGCCGCGTCATCTCTGTAATCTTCGCAGAGACCCAAACCATTGCCTGCGTACGACGCGATACTCACGGGTATGGGGTGGAAGTTAGAGAAGGGGAAGAATTCGAGATAGAACAGAGACAGATACTCAAAAGCATCACGGAGGTCGTCGCCGTATAGAGCGGTGAGATGAGGGATAGATATAGCCGCCACCGAGACGGGCTCGCCGACATAACACGTCGCTCGCGCTCGCAGGGCGTGGATCATATTGCTGAGGGTTCCTACGTCTTTCGAAGAAGGGAGCCCCATTCTCTTACGGGTGTCCCGCCATATCTGCCGGGGGATATCACTAATTGAGTCACCTAAGTTTTCGTATGGTTTGCTGATTTCAGAATTAGATAAGTGACTAAAAGAAAAGAAAGGCAACAGTGGGTGCATACTTCAAGTGCTGTGAAGAAGAGAGAGATAATCGGAGCATCATCTCCCGGTACGCTCCATCACCCTCGACTCTGGCAATCGGTTGAATAGACCCGTTCGGGTATGAGACGGCGACAGTACTGAGACCTGGTTAGTTGCGCGGCCCAGTACAATTGGCAAAACGTACGCATATGAGGGGCTTAGGTCAAAACCGATGCCGAAGTTATGAGTAATTGAGAGATGAATTTGTTTCTTTGGTAAAGACACCAGCAAGACCCATGCCATGAAGGCGAAGATCAATATGGCCCCAAAGCAGCGAGCGGCCTTTTGGAGCCTCATCTTTGATTGAGTTGATGTAGACTGAGGAATAGCAGGCGTCAGAGCCTAGTCCGATGACGAAGCATTTAAGTCGGTCAGTCCCGTCGGCATCTGGAAGAGACTTAGGTAGAAGTAAGGGGTACTTTTATGTTCACTTCAATGAAAAGAGACCAATGCTGCCTAAAAGCTAGCATCAAGTCGGCGGCTCGAATGACGTGGAAGGGGAGAAGGAACTGGCACGAAAGAAAACTGTAAGGTAGCCAATAACAAGAAATTTAGAAGGATTGCAGGGTATTGGCTATATAGAAGGGTGGTCATCTAACAACACGCCCGGGATACTGTGCCACCCCCAGGCTGTTTCGGCCTCTTACCAACAACGGCGTTACTTTCTTACCAATGACGGTATATCACAATACTAATAGGGGCCTGGGCCTTCTGTGAATATGCTAGAATACTACGGATATCATATAGTATGGTCGAGTACGCTTAAAGATTCTGGAGTTCTGAAGAACATGGGAATAAAAAAGTGTTAGGTTTTGTTTGATTAAAGAGAATTAAGCCTCATTATTATTTCTTAACGAAGGGGGAATGTACTAGGCTTGAGGGATACAACTGACGTAATTTCTTTGATATGTGAAATCAATCTTTCTAATCTGGATAAAGCAATGATTCATGCACATATACAATTAAAATGGGAAGTCTTTAAGAGGCCAGGGTCATCACTCTGTTTAGCTGCGTTATCATTGACGCAATATCCGGTTGCCAGGCTAAGGCACAATAACAACCGAAACGCACCCAATACAACAACAACTACACAAAACACACTAAGTAAATAAATATCATGCTTCACAACTGTACTGTCTATCTCGAAAACAGTACTATATGCCACTGCTCTTCAAAGGTTTGCTGGATACAAGATAATTATCTAAGGTATCATGGACAATATAAGCGATATCTGTCTCTCTACTTCCAATTTAGACCAGTGTTGGTGCGAGACTGAATGAGACGGAGGATGAATTGGCATAAGTAGACGGGGGAGAAGCAGCATGACCCGGCGGCTACGAGGTGGGATGGCAGAACCTGCGGGGCCGCCGCACCGCTGCGACTCGCATGATGAGTCAGCACAGACTCCCTAATATCAATGTACCTACAGACAAGATCATCGGTTTTAGAGTCGTTTTCGCAAGCCTCAACTTATGCAAGGATGGAATTAGCAGGATATGAAGTACTTCAATATAATCCTGATCGAGAGATGCCAGTTTCTTTTGTTTGAAGTATTCTCAAAGTACCTAATCCGCACAAGACTGACAACAACTTATTGCTGGAGAAAATGTTTGTGGCGCTAAGTGTGTCAACAAAACGGAGCGAAACGGTTATCTAACACAGAAACTGAGAGTTCCGGTCGTGTTATTCAATTAAACACGGATTAAAAGGGCTCACCCTAAGGGGTACGCCTAACAACCTTTTCATTGCTATCCTATCGTACCATTCTCTTGATTTGTACCTGCTGACGGACTTACGCGACATGTATCTCCGGCTCTGAAACAACTTACACATATACTTTAATAAACTGTCCTAAATACAAGGGCAATCGGTAGGATATGGCTATTAGCGGAACATGAATGCATAGCTTTAGCCAAGAGTGTAGTGATTACTTTGCAGCCCAGGATCTCATTCTTAACTGTTGACTAGACGGATTATCCTACTTGATGTCCGGAGTTCACTATCGTGTTCACCATCGATTTTGCCCTGATCTTGTATTCCTCGTAGTCTTTGACATCTACCTCTCGACTAGAGTCGCAAGTAGAGAGAGGCCTTACGACGGCATAGTCCAGTCCCTAACACTACGTCTTCCCTAGCACCGAGCTCTGATCAGTGTATTCTCGCCGACACCCTGGTTTGATATCGCTTGGATTTCTTTGACCGCCGATTTGGTCTCGTATAGAAGTGCTTACGGCGGCTCGTTCCGGTGCTCGAGCCGCTATCCATATTTGTATCGACCATACGCTGTCTTTTCGGGATTTTCTTGCCGAGAGGCTCTCTCGCCGCAACCCCGGTGCATATTGCTACGTAGTTGCAAGAAACCGTAAGATTATATTCTTAATTATAATCTGTTATATTATGCTGGTTCAGTTGCTTAACTATCGCTGGACTTTAGAGTCGAAAGTTGTCCATGGGAACATGGAAGATGTAGGTAAGCATCTACATGTATTAGGTAATGCATGGATCCGTACCCTGTCCTTTTATCTCTATTGAGTAGGTGTAAACAGCCTTGTGGAAAGAACCCCTGAGCTGTCAAACAAGCACTAGCTCACGTTAACTGATTGTATTGTTCTTCCACCAAGACGCCAAGTCGCTAATATGTTGGGGTTATGAAATGAAGAGGATTGCGATCCACAACTACAACTGATGATGGTGGGCCTTGGAGATATAATTAGAGCTGACTAAATCGGTTATTCTTGGAGCTTCAGAAAGACACTTACAGTACTGTAGGTGATATAAAATAAAGTATAGGGTGAAAAGTGGATAAAGCAGACAACTCGAAGTTCATCCCAAGTGTTGTTCTATAAGTATCTGGGTTTGCTTCTCGACGAGGACTTACTTCGACCTCGCTTCATCACCATCATTAGTTACCTTTGGCAACATCAACAAGTCTTCCCCTAAACTTATCTGAACTGTATTACCCTTTGCTATAACTCTAGTGCAAGCTTAACGTTGATATGATGCATGTCTCTGCCTCCGCCGCTTTCCTTGCCCTCGCCGCTGCCGGCGCTAATGCCGCCGGGTACATCAGCGTCGCGGTCTCATCTGGCACTTTTGAGGGATACCAGCTCTCAATTGACGACACGACCTCTTTCGTCGAGTTGGTGCCCGCCGCCGAGGCGGCCGCGCGCTCGACTACCTGGTATACCGAGCTACATTATTACGGTCACACCAGTAGCTATAGCCTAGACATTGGTATGTTATTCCCGCTCCCATCCTTGCCCCGACGCGTCACAAGGAAGCAATGGAAGAGAGCCAGAGAGAGAAATGATACTAACATTTTAATACTCGGCACAGAGACGAACAACAGCCGATACTGGCTCACGGTCGATAGCTCGAATGATGTGACTTCGGAAGGCCCTCTCGTCCTCACCACCGAGAACTTCTCCGTCACCAACACCTGGTGGCAGGACAGTACTGGCGTTTACCGCTACACGGGTGAGTAGTTTCGACTCTTTCCAAGCTTGTTTCCTCCGGACATTGATTTTGCTAACTCACTCAACAGGGTACGGTAAAGCTGCATTTGCTTGCGCTAACATCGCAGGCAATATCCAGCTAAAGATCTACACCGACGGCTCCAGCCCCGAGAACTGTGAGCAGGTCGCGTTGGCTTGGACATCGGTTTAGATACGAAAGCAGCGTGGGGGAATACGCCACGAATGGTATTAATAATATTCATAAGGCTAGAAATATTGTTATAAATAACGTCCTAGCTATTTACCTCTTTGATTATAGCGGACGTTAGTTTAGAATAGACTGTCTAGTCTTTAAAATAACTTATGGAATTTACTTATGAACGCTTAAATCTTTCTAATAAAGCAAGGTTTATATAAACAGCAATATTTGCTGCAGATAGATATTTCTAGGCTCTCCGATCCAAGTCCGTAATACGAGTCTCCACGAGTCCCCTGATAATCGCCGACCAATGGTTACGGCCCCTGAGTCCATATGTCTTGCCGGGAGGTTGTATGTCTGACCGGAAGGCAGGCAGGCGGAGGCACTTGGCCATGGCCGTGTGACAGCACCGATGCGGTCTTAACGTGTAGAATAGACCGGTAGCGCTCGCGCTCCCCCAATATATGCGTTAAACACTAGGTAACTTATATGCCCTGAAGTACGCTGTAGAACCGAGCTGCTTTAGTCAGACCCCCTAAGACCTCCTGAAATATTTAGGACACTCAATCAACCCATTCTTTTGGCTTAGTCTCCGTCTAATCTCACATATGCTCAGAAGAACTAATTAGAACGTAGCACTGTAAAATTCAATGCCCCCAAGAAGCCCAAGATAAAACGCACGTAGTCATCTAGTTAACAAATATTTCTACATACAGGGGGAAGCGGTACGTGCTCTAAAACGAGCATAACCGTTCATGTGGGTGATAAGTACATGGTTGCCTAAGTCTTAGACAGTTTCTAACAAGCAGTCACCTATGCTGTGATACTACTGAAGATATTACGTAGCTCTTTAGTGCTAAATGAGGCCGAAGAACTGTAACATCGAGGTCTATTCGGGCAAACTATTGTTCCTTGATAGGCAGACTGTATCTAGATCGCCAAGGACGTTCAGATATTTCGTTGGGGAGGTCTAGCCAATTGGGAGGAAATGTGGCGTTGCTAGCTCATAATTCGTTATGCTGTATTATGTGGGTATAACCTCATGGTTGGCTCCCTCATCTTTATGTAACTCGATAAACTTAATAGATTTTATCTTATAGCCAGGGGAAACCAACCAATAGGGTAATTATCAGTACCAATATAAGTATATTGCATGATCTCTAATCCGTATATCCAGCTACGTACTACTTGGATCCTGCGCTGAGGCACTTAATTACTTTTCATTGCCCACGTATGTACAATAGGTTGCGGACCAGCTGGTCGGTTACCGGGTTTATTCTAAGTATATCATTTTTTATGTACTACTGCGCGGACATCACAGGTCGCATCCCGGTTCGATCATCCTATTGGTTCAACGGCACCACTCCTTCATTTCACTTACTAACTTGAAGTCTGTGTCTAGCCAGGGAGGGTGCATGGTCAGGTTGGGGTTTTCTATGCAGTAGGTAGTTGCCTCGGGTAATTTACGTTCCCAGTGAGCTCCTGTGTTTTGATTGATAGATCCGATGCAGTCGTGGCTTGCTTTTTGTGACGAGTTGCTGGTTGAGTATGTAGATAGGTATCTACCGGTAGGAGTTAGTCCATGGTTGTGACGAGGCCTGGACTTTATAAGTTCAGTCGAAGTAATTACCTATCCAAAGTATTCACGATGATGGTCGATGGACGATGCAAGCTGCATACTTGACATGATGGTGCGTAGTAATCGGGAATCTCTAGTAGCACACTAAATTACATGCATGGCATAGACATCAACCCCGGTACCGGCATTAGCGGATGATATCCCAGGTGGTAGACATTTCAGAGCTTGCCACTTCCTGTCGTTGTTGCCTTGGGAACGTGCACTATGTAGAATGTGGTATTCTCAGGTTGCCAACCTATGTATCGGGACTTTACAGTTCTTGGTATGACCTTGCTATTTCTGCCTTAATGGCCCCCTTCAGATCGTGGCCGACATGGTGGCAATGGGACTACAACCCCGTTTTGATGCCGTGGAGATGGATCAAGCTTCCCGAGCAACACCGAAATCCGGCCCTGAGTTGCGTCTGCTTTTCTACGTACCCCTTCGCCACCAATCGACCGCAAAAGGTCTTTAAATTGAACAATTAGTGTTTCTAAACCCCGTACCTGCATGACCAGCATCGTATTTACAACTGCACTCCATTCGTCTGGCGAATCAATCTCAAATCCACCGACCCAGACCCCATCCTTGGGTCCCGTCATGTTGTGATTCGCACTTCCAGTCAGGGTCATCAGATACGCGGAAACGACGTCGTCGCACATAGCTATCAGCTTATCAATCAGGAAGGCAAGGATCGTCATGTGCTCCAGCTTGGCCTGGCAGAGCGGGCACATTAGCAACGCCTCGCTGCATCGAAGCGCCTCTTTGTGCCTCGACAGCCAAGGGCCCAGCTCCTTAACAGTTGCATCCATGGCTTCGGATTCTATCTCTTCGAGTAAGAAGACAACCCTTTGGAGACACTGACACGACTCGCGAGTCTGAGAGTGTGGCCAGTAGTTACTCTCAGATCCATGTTGACCAGTTATCGTTTGAGGGGGGAAAGAAAACGGAGTCATCGGTATATCTGTTATTATTGGCCCCGAAGCTAGATTTCCCGTCGCAGGTGTTAACGGCGTCTCGTCGTAGCCTTGGATGCCCAACTCCCATCCTCCTAATGATGGTGGAGAGACCGGTACCGTCGCACCCTCCCAAGGTACCTCAGCAAGTATTAGATGGTTTTCTTGTATATGCTCCTGCCACGGCAATAACCACGTGTCACTACCATGGTACGTCTCTAGGCCAGTCATTTGCAGGGTAGAAATGCTTTGCATTGGCCCGTAGTTCCGCGCCCCAAATGGCATTATATCGACATCAACCGAAACTATATCACTTTGGTCAGTTCCAGACCCAGTTGTTATTTGTAACTCGGGGTTTAGTGCGCTGGAAATGGGGACAAAAGGTTCTTGGCGAGGAGATGCTGATGTCGGCTCAGTTGAAGGTGTTGGTACAGACGGTCCCGATGAAGAGCCGGCTGAAAATGGTGATGGGCGGATAGCAATGTCGATTTTAGAGATGGACTCCTTATTCTTGCGGGCACGTGCTGACCCCCTCGTGGTATTTTGAGCGTAGACACAATCCTGCGACAGGGTTTGGCAGCGGAAGCAGCCCGACTTCTCACCCGAGCACCGTAGCTATAATCCAAGTGTCAAACCATGAACGGTCGTTCTTCGAGAGAGGGTAGTGCTAACTTTTTTCACGCGGCAGCTATTACAGGCTTGCTGTACGATTGGCCTAGCTGTTTCGGGATCAAACGCTTGCCGTTGGTGTGTCTCACGATGGCCTTTTGAGTTCAAGCGCCATGTTTGCAACATATCTGATACCTAGAAGCCGTCGACGACGGTGTGGTGATCTAGGCTTAATATCGATACACAGCCGCGGTTGACTAGGAGAGAAGAAGAGTGACTAGGACAGGCATGAATCTCTCAACGTTTGGAATAAGGAACGACAATCGTAGACTAGATATATTTAAGTTACTATGCCAGGTACCTAGCAAGCAACAATTCAACCAGACTATCATGATCACGATTTCAGTAGCCCTCCTTGGGGGACACTACTTACCTGCAGTAATCAAACACAACGAGAGATGCATATCAATGAGCGCTAGCCGACTCTGATGCCGACTGATGTGTGGACGCCACCACGAAGGTAGGTAGCTGAACTTGCCCGATTGATATCACTAGGCGAATACCTATTCCGCTGAACTTTCTTCTCTGTCCAAACCCATGGTGCCGTCATTTTCTCTCCATCTTGTGTAACATGCTGAACCGTGACTATCTAGACTATTAATTAGAAGGACCAAGTGGAGGATCGTCCATCGCGGTCGGTCCTGTGGCAATACTGTGTATTAGGCACAAAACAAGCATTTTTAGCTCGGGTGTGCGTACATGTGGGTGGCGTAGATCATGTTATGTTAAGTCAGGTAGACGGGAAAGGTCCCGGCATTATACCATTACCGAAGCCCAGGAGTTGCGGTCGAGATAGGTCCCTGAGCTATACTTGGTATACGACTACTCGCTGCCCCCCTTTTCAGCGGATCGGACCGCTAGTATGACAACGCGAAGCTGAGCCGGAGCGTCCAAGAATAGTTAGTACCATACAGATCCTATTGAGGCTCTCTACCTAACCTAAACAGGTAATTACGTACCTTGTCATTTTCATGCTCGTCCCCATTAACCACCAGCGCTATATCCCACAACCACAGTCTTTCGTTCTTCGGTCACCGATAAGAGAGGTGTCCACGTTATCGGTATACCTAAATCAACTATTTACGCCTCAAACACATCACAATCCCGACACAACATTTAATCCCGCGCTTCACTTAGTGCTATGAAAACGCACCGCGGCAATGTCAGATACACCCGAGGAATTTGGGGGTAAAGGTGGGGGGGGGTGCAGAGGAAATAGCATTATGTAAAATTGCTACGTAATCTTACCGCGAGTATTCATTTTGACGACTCATCGTTGGTAGGCCTACCTATAGTAAGCGATTATAGTTTTTTAATTCTCAAGTTGTGTGTAGTAACTCCGTTGTTGAGTTATCAAAAAAAGGAGGTAGTTCTTATTTTGAACGGCTTCAACATAATATACTTACCTGTTAACGGAGAATTAGCCTTAAAAATATGACATGTATACACGGTTTATACTGCGCACCTGATAACCTGACATATAAATCGAATTTAGTAAGCATCCCTCTAAGCCGCTTTCCTTGACCAAATAAGCACATTAAGCTTTAAATTCAATCAAGTATGTGTATCTATATATGTTAAAGTAAGGCTCCTGTATATATACCGCGGAAACTGTTGTATACAAAAAAGACGAGTTTCATGTCTAAAGGAACTAAAGATTGGCATTAGCATTGTATAGAACCAATGCACTTCGTTTTAGTCATGTTTATATCCTATGGTAGCCATTATTATGAATCCCAAGGGGAGGATCCATGTCAGGAACGAATATATGCCCTATTTAATTTCATTAGGTACTCATGAGGTACTCATTAGCAGTAGCCTTGCAGGCAACAGAAACTATCGCAATTTAATTATATTGTCAGTATTAAATAAAAGAACTTGCTGCAATCGAACTAGAATATGGACTCGAGTATGCGCTTAAATATAAAGCTGTGTCCCAAACACTTATGGTTGCCGTGAAAGGCTCTAAAACATCTCCGGGAGCCTATTTGGTCTATGTATTATTACGTAAAGTCCTTTGCTGCGCGGCTTCCAGCCTTGTGAAAATGAAATTAGACATACTCATGAAATCATTAACGGTAATAATCGTTCCCTATCACAGTTCGAACTGCTGGTAGGGCCAGTGTTACCTTATTGTTATTGCACGAAGGAGGGAAAACCCCTTTTCTAGGTCAGAAACCATCTAGCTAGTATATATATACACGGGCCGTGGGCCCGTGCCCGATACCCCCGGTCTCCGGGGGTTAATTCGTAGCGTTCCGTGACATTCCCGGAGTTCTTTTTCGCGGCTTAGTTGCATTGAGTTTCAGAGTATCATGTTAAGTAACCATATCTACTAAATTGCTTCTTCTTTATTTTGTCGTCTACAAAGGCATCAGGAATATCTTTCTGAACAAGGCTTCCAACTCAATTGTCACATTCATATCGACAGTTATAACGGCACAGATCCATCCATCTGGCCGTATCACAAAGACACAGCCCTGGTTTGGATCAACCCCATATCTCTGTCGGCCTGACTTGTCTTCGACATCGAAGTAAGCGTGTCCAAGTGAGCCATACACTGATGGAAGTTTCGTTGCGAGGATGGTCAGGTAGGAAATGTAACGACCTTGACTGGGCTAAGCATGGTATTATAGTCGATACACATTGATTGGTACTCACTTTTAACATATCCATTGAGGAGTCCTGACTGCTGTATGTCTTGAAAGCTTGCCCCTGGTAGCGTTTGAGGATTTTCTTCGGTAAAGAAAAGCACATAAAAACGACCAACATTAGGGGTTTCTCGAATTAAACGTGTCCGCTCGAAAGTCCCAGGTCGTAAGAGAGGGATATCTGGCGCTCTCATTCCGGGCCTGAGTACTCTAGATGAGCTGCTAGCACAAACTAGCGGGTTTTCGGCTAGGGGCTCGTAGGAGATACCCAAGCCGCTGTTGAACGCCATAGACTCATTTAAAATCTGCCCAAGTACTTCATTAACATCAGCATTAGAGTCTCCTTGCCAATTCTCAGGCAAGCGGTTGGTCATTAGACGACTTATATCCACATCATACTGGATGAGCCTCTGTACGTTCGGCCGCCTCTCCAGCTCGTAGGTGGTCAACAATTTAGGGAAAGCCAAGCCCCTCAGTACTAACGATAGCTTCCACCCTAGGTTTACTGCATCGTGAATGCCGGTATTTGCGCCTTGTGCCGCCCCAGACGAATGTGTGTGGCAAGCGTCGCCAACGAGGAACACGCGATCATCGACGGAGAAGCGCTTCGCAATGCGCTGTCCAACAGTATATATAGTCCACCAGTCAACCTGCTCGAAGTCGAGAGTAAATGGCTTGACCGCTGCAATGGCTTCCGCTATGGCAGCTTGCTCATTGAAATCGGCATATGCATTGGCTCGGTCATCAGTAAATGCATAACCTATGCGAGTTGCGCCCCGGTCTAGGCCAACCCATAATACGTTGCCATGGGTAGGAGACTCAATGGAGCAATATGTGCGGGGCCTAGGCAAGTTCGTCTTGACGTGGCCGTCTATCCTAACCCATTTATCCTCACTCGTTGTGCCTTCAAAGGGGATCGCCAACAGACGTCGAACTGACGAGCGTCCGCCATCAGCTCCAATGAGATATCGACAACGTAGACTTCCAAGACTATCCTTCTCCGTATACTGTACTGTCGCGGTAATAGAATGGGAGCCGGAGAGGACCGTATTGTCAATATCAATCCCAATGAGCTCGACAGGGGCTTCGATCTCGACCCCATGCCGCTTCAAGGCGTTCCGAAATATTTCCTCTTGATACTTCTGCCTTAGGACAAGCGCGAAGTCGAAGGCGGTATCTTTCATCTGATTCATGAAGCTCCAGCCCCGCCCGTGTACCTCATCACCTCGTGAATCATACGCAACCGTCTCTCGGCATGCGAAGGCCTGCTGCAGGAGCTCGTCTGCCAAGCCTAGCTGATCTAGTAGCTCGCTCGTCCGCGGGAAAAGAGTTATAGCGCGGCCGTACGTGTCTTGGATGGACTTGGTATGCTTCTCGATGATACGGATAGAGAGGCCGCCGAACCGGGCTAGCTGGTAGGCTGTTATCAGACCTACCGGGCCTGCGCCGACTACCAGCACGTCTACAAGAGTTTCGTTGTCAGCCATTATATTTCCTTGAAAATATCGTGATCGTCGATAGTGCGAGAAGGAGACTCTTGCTATTGATCTCCGCTCTCCTGCTGATGCGGATTGATTCCCCGTTTGGTGCATGTCCCACTCGAGGTGGCGGCCGAACCGATACCATGGTTACATTACACATCCAGATAGTAGAGACGGGACGTAGGTTTTGTCCTCGTCAGAGTCTGTATACTATAGTGACAATATGAGCAATTCCCAAACTGGCATGTATCCAGCTATGGTTATCGATGCACTTCGTCTGCTTCCCGGAAGTATCTTGTTGCCATCCCCTCAGGCTAGTAGTATATGGATCATGGCTGACTTTTGTGAATGGCAATTATGAAGAGGCAAAAGCACAAGGTGGTATGTCAGGCTGTCTCCCTTATTCAATGTTCTTTGCGCCTACTGGTATCAGTTTAACCCCATCGCTTAAGTACTTACGTACATACATAATGTAGGCACGGTACCTACCTAGAGGTACTACCTAGGTATATGATGTAGGTAAGTACGTACCTACATGTAGGTATGCTATACTTATGTACCTCGGTAGGTACATATAGCCTGGCACCTAGATGAGAGGGAACATACAGTAGATAGGTACCTCAGTCGGGGGAGCTATCTAGCAGCCGGTAGCTTACAGTAGGTACTAGGTAGCTTAGGTACCGGTGGACCGTCTGGGCTCTGGCGATTAGAGGCAGCACTGCCCCGCCCACGTCATCTAGTGGTTTCAGCCGCTGTGGTGCAGCTTGTTGAGGGTTTGGACCAGGTACTGTAGTAAGTACCAGGCAGATATTCAACGTCGGAATAAATAAACTATGAATACTGAGTCTCCTTTCCTACCCACCTTTTTGGAAACCTTTAGAGTCCTCCATACCTTAAACTACCTAATCTATTCCAGTAATCTCTGTCAAGGCTATCCTCTAAACAATGGACAAGTTACAAGGTATGAGCATTTCATAGCGACCCCTGAAACACCCCGCAACGCCACCACCGACAATACTGTACAGTACATACCCCGCTTCAGCTATGAGATGTGATGCGATACGTGCCGGGGCAGGATACCTATTGGAGATCGATGGTGTGCAGAAGGGCGACAAATGCTAATATGAAATACGCATAGATTTCCTCAGCGCCGCCGGCGGCAATGGTAAGGGATTGTTCGAGACGAGACTGGTTATGGGGTACTGACAATTCCCAATCCAGCTACTCACGGTGGTGCGTACCCCGCCGGTGGCCCTCGCGCAGACGACGACGACTGGAAAGAGGCGGCCCAGCACGCGAGCAAGCATGCTGGCGACTCCGGGGATACTGACTTGTTCTCTAACCTTCTCGGAGCCCTGGGACAGAAGAAGCAGCGCCTAGCTGATGAGGATATCGACGAGGACGGTGAGTGCTTTTCTCGGCGGCCATCGCGTTATACAATTATGCTAGGATGGAGCGGATAGCATAAGGGAACAGAACTAACAATCTATACTGAAAGAGGCCGTTCGAACCCACAAGAAGTACTTCCAGGACGAAGACGACGACAAAGATGCCGACGATAGGTCCATGGGATCCGCAGCAGCCATGCAAGCTTTGAAGATGTTCACCGGTGGCGAGAGCGGAAACACTTCTGTACGCATCTTGCTAGCTCTACCAACTCGGGCTATTTTAAGGACATGATGCTAATCAGGACATAGAAAACCAGTAGCCAGGGTGCCTTCGTCGCTCTGGCTATGGCTGAAGCTAGCAAGGTAAGGGGAAGGATTCCCTAGGCCTCCCGATATCTGATATCCACATGTATCTATGCACTAATCAATTTCGCCTGTTACAGCTGTTTGACAAGAAGGCTTCGCAAGGCAAGGTCTCGAGCGACAGTAGCAAGGAGTCGGCTGTGATGCAAGCCGGTGAGATGGCGCTCAAGATGTACATGAAGAGCCAGGGAAGTCAGTCGTCGGGCGGCGCTTCCGGTCTATTGGGGTTGGCTTCTAAGTTCATGAAATAAAGCTCAGACTTAGCTTGTTGCCTGGTCGAGACTGGGCACAACTGCCCAGGTGATGGGTGGATCACCGCGATAGGCAATTTGCACGATAAAGGAATTTGCGTGATCGTTAAGTCCGAAATAAGTACGCAGTGATGGTAAACAATACTTGGCAATCTACTCGCGATGGAGTGTAATCACCGTGATCAGACATTGTATATACAGAGGGTGATTAGGACGTTTCGTCCACAATACTGGACCTAGGTAAATCGTAAATGCTTCTTGGGAACAAGGCTCCTAACGAAGTAAAGAAGGAGAACATCGTGGCGTAGTAATACGTACGGAATAGGCAAGTAATTGAACAATTTAGGAACTTGGATAGAATCTTAGTCTCAGTTTAAGCTTGACGTTGGCTCAATCTTCTCTGTATCATGAACTACATATGATCTCGATGGCTTGAATACCTCAAAAGCTCATATCATTTGCATTCTAAATGCACAAAGACTACATTCGACACTCATTGTCAGATCCTCAAGCTTCATCATCAAACTAACAATAACAAATCCAACCTCACTATTGTAGCTACACGTCGATGGGAGCTTGATAAAAAATCGCCATTTATCTAGGTATTCACACCTTCGTCATCAACAACATGGCCCAACAGCAGCATCCAGAGTCGTACGCGACATATACGGCGCTGCCGGAGATAAGCTTCCAGCACGTCCCCGCGACCGCACCAACAGCAACGCGGGTGATAATCCTGCGTCTGGACCGGCCGAAGGCCAACAACGCGTTCACAGAGACGATGATGAGGTCTCTCGTGTCGGCCTTCGACCTGCTATCCACCGACGCGCGCGTGAAGGCCATCGTATTCACGGGCGCGGACTCGCGCAACCGCGTCTTCTGTCCGGGGATGGACCTCGACGCCGCCTCGGCCTCGGCAAGCGGCGGCCACGGCTCTCTCAGCCTCGGCTCCGGCAACGGCGCCAAGGAGGGGGGGAACGCCGCCGCCGACATCGCGGCAGCGCGCGCCGAGTACCGCGACGGCGGCGCCCAGGTGAGCCTCGCCATCTACCGGTGCGCGAAGCCCGTGATCGCGGCGCTGAACGGGCACGCCGTCGGCGTGGGCATTACCAGTGAGTAATTCCCGAAACCACTCTCGTCTTGTCCTGGCAACCGGGCTTCCTTTCTGTGCCAAGACAGGATCTAGAAGCTCCTCGCAAGCCACGCTGGGAACGGCGATAGCTAACTCGAGATGTTCTAGTGACGCTGCCAGCGAATGTGCGCATCGTAAGCGAGGCTGCCAAGGTCGGCTTCGTGTTCAGCCGTCGCGCCATCAACACAGAGGCTTGCTCGTCGTACTTCCTCCCGCGCATTCTCGGCGCGGGGCGGGCCCTGACGCTCCTGACCACGGGTTCCGTCTATGGGGCCTCGGACCCTACCGTGAGGGACCTCTTCGCCGAGATTGTGCCGCCCGAGCGCGTCATCCCGCGCGCCGTCGAGCTCGCCCAGGATATTGCCGACAACACGAGCGGGGTCGCTGTTCGTGTAATGAAAGACATGCTGTATAAGGGCGCGCCTGCGACACCAGAGGAGGCGTTCTTGCTCGAGTCTCGCGTCTTTTTCGATCTATTCCGCGGTCGCGATAGTGTTGAGGGGGTTCGCAGTTTTCTTGAGAAGAGAAAGCCGAGATTCGACGCTGTGTGGGAACAAGACCGCCCTACCACTTGGCCCTGGTGGGAAGAGAACGAGAAGGACAAAAATGCCCTGAAGCCTAAGATCTGATGGTGTCAAGTACTAAGTAAATAATAGGTACCTAACTACTAAACGGTCGCAAGGTGTGGTGCAGTACATATAAATATGCATACAAAAAAGTGTAATGCACTAATATTACGCTCACTATCAAGTCTCATATATAACATGCTGCAAAGAATACCTAGTCTTGTTACTTTGACTATTTGACAATACTGTATATTTACCTAGGTATCTAGGTAAATCTTGAACTCGCCGACTTATTAACCTGAAAAATCTGTTACCAGTGTGAGATTTCCATACCATCCCTGTAGATGTAGCCTAGCTAAGACAGAGCCAAATCAGATCGCAGCCGGATATCTCGAGAATCAAATATTGGCCGTCATAATCAAATGCGAGAACGAGAATATCGGTCCCGTTGCGATTTTCCCAGCAACGTAATCGTTAACACACAATAATAAGTCCTAGTGAAGGGTGTAATGCGATATTTATCCCAGGAAACGCCTCCCACAACTAAGGTCTGTCTCTTATATCATGAAGTGACACGAATTCAGAGGAAGGTTAAATTGATTACGTATCACCAGCCGGCATAGACAGAGGGGCTGCTCCAGTGTTCATTGGCCCATTGGTATTTCCCTTTTTTTGTTTTTTGGCCCAACGAAGGCCGCATGCATTGCATAGAGTCTTGGGTCCGCTAGGGCCTTTTCTCCATTCAGGAGAATCTAGTGTACCTATAGATATACAAAATTAGTAAGGAGCCACTACCTACTGTATGTATGGGACGTACCGCAATCTGTGCAAACATATTCTTCTGCAATCTTAAGTTTCTTTTTCTTTTCACCGGTCTTGGGATCTCTATCAACTGGGATAGCTATCCCAATGTCGCCTTTAATCAGCGTTAGACTGGGACTTCCCGTGGTAACACCACGGCTCCGTTCACCTGCCATGTATCGCAGTCCGGTGTACATTTCAATCGGGTCAGTGGAAGAGACCCCCTCATATCTGGCCATCTTGTCGCCAATAGAATCCGGCCTATTTTTTGCCGTAGCGCCTTCTAGATTCTCCCTCGTCAACCCTCCGTTTGACGGCCTATCGGGGGGAGGCATTGCGTGTCCATCGGCAGCTACTTGCTTGAATATCGAGGCATTCAGGGGGTTCGACAGAATAGTATCGTCTGATGGCGTTACATCTGAGCGGGTCTCCTGAAGCCAACTTTGTTGAGAGGCCTCTTCCTCGTCCTCTTCCCTACGTAGCTCAGCAATGCGGCGTCTTAACCTTTCGTTCTCAATCTTGTGTTCTAGAAACGAATCCAATAATGACGCATTTCTAGTTGGATAGGGCCTTGCCATGAGGAAAACGGCTTGGCAGAAGGGAGATCGGTTGCTAGGGTTCGGGGCGAATTTGGCGGCTGCGATATGTGCATGCCCGACAGCCTCGAATATAGCATACTGTTGATCTTTCTTCTTCATACGATAAAACATGCGCAAGGGATTCCCCGTAGCTATGCATTCGTTCATCTCGGATGTGAAGGTGCCGATATCGTCGGTGTGGACGATTTCTTTTAGAAACATGTCTACAATCTCTTCTGCTTCGTACCCAGTCAGAGAGGTTATGCTGGGAGAGACGTATTTAATACGGCCATGCGCATCGAGAATATAAAGCACATCTTTGAGCTCCTCAACAACCTTGGCGGGCCAGTTTCTGCGCTTGGTGAATTCGGTCAATGCACTGCCGCTCTGCGCAGGTTGTAGCGGTTGTGCAGATCGCTGCATCTGACCCCCCAATCGAGTGTTCAGGGGTGCTGGTGCCCCCACTGGACTGTCTTCTGGGTTGGACGAGAACCTCGAAGGGCCATCGGTGGGAGCTAGGGTACTTGGCGGGGTCGGATTTGAGCCATGCGCGAACGCTTGGTCTTGGGGAGGAGTCAGTTCCCCAAGGTCCTCGAGATTTATGTGTACGCCATCGAAGCCACTCATATCGAACATGGACATCATGTCATTCGAGACTATTATGTCATTCTGGGCATCCGCATCTAACTGTTGTGGACGATCAGTGAGTGCGGCGAGACAGACGGGGCGCACATGGAATGGTTCAAAGGCAGGTAATTGGGAAAGAGGAATGGAAATTAAGGCGTCGCAAAACCTGTGCCACTATGACGGACACAAGTAATTCATGACAGATGACTTCAAGCTTAGGCGGGTTGACGTACTGGGGGCATGGACCCTGGGGCTGGGAAGCCGAAGAACATGGGATTTGGCTGTCCGGGATCCATGGTTGCGATTGCGGCCAGTATCGATAGCGGGCTCGACCGGGGTAAGGGGGGAGGGGGGGGAGGGTTGCTGGTGCTTGGTGCTGGTGCCGGTGCAGTGACGGTGCGGTGCGGTACGGTACGGTGCAGCGCAGCAGCGCGGTAAAGTGCCGGATAGCGCACTTCGGTGTGGGCGCAACACAACTATGTAAATAAACTCCCGCAGCGGCAACGGCGATGGTCTCAGTCAACCCCTGGTTATCTGCTACATGTAGGCCGCCGATTTGCACTGCGCATGCGATGGAAGGGGGGAGTGGCGCTGCAGGCCGGGCAGCACTCTGGCATCAAGATCTGGTTGCGCGCGTATCTCTTCCGGTCTGGGCCTTGGATCTGTGCAACGCCAAATTCAACTCGACGGCATGGAACCAAATGCAGTCAGGCCGGCGATCTGACAGGTCAGGTGTACGGCTGAAAGGCGGCCGTCGTTGGAGGAACCGAGTTGCAGAGGGAAGACGAGAGAGCGTGATCAGCCAGGTGGTAAGCCAAGTGATGGAAGGGGGATGGATGGATGAGGTGCTTCGCAAAGGCGGAATTCTGAGAGAATGGGATTTTCATTTTCGATAGTCAAATTGGATCAGGCAAATTGCCTCCAGCTGCTCTCGACCCCAACAGACGCATTGGATGATTGGACGGCGATCAGAGGGGAAAACGGGAAACTTGGAAGAGGCATAGGACGGGAAAAGGCGGGGCAGGGGATCGATCAGATGGATGATGCAGCACGTCAGAGCCCATCTTGGGTCGACCTATAGCAGTGCACATGGTATAACCTATTATTATTATTCCAACTTGGAAGTTCCCTCTCATGACAGAAGTACCAGTGTCCCTCTTTATCACGTACAGTATATGTATGTTGCAACGGCACGTTAGGTATGTAGGCATGGTACTGCATACCTCCATGTAGTACTGTACTATACATGCATGCATGTGTGTAGATGGCCGAAGTTAGGTACTTCACTCTGTCCATTTTCAACTCATCTATCTAGGGTCCCTAGCTACTGATTTTAGTTGACCGCCTATCTGTTTTTAGCATCGATATAATTAAGTGGGTTACGGAGCATTTGGTCCCCCCCTGCACAAATCTAGGTACCGGGACTGTATTGTAGCAATGTAGCTTTATTAGAACTCGGGTCTCCTGCAACCTTTTTGAACCTTCACCCGGTTTTGATACTATAATATAGTAGATACGACTCGGAAACTAACCCGACCTTTTAGTACCTACTTACCTAACCATATGAGCTGTTACATGACTAATCATGCAAGAAACGTACGAGGGCTGACGCGAAAAATGATATGGGACGTACGCCAAGGAAATAGGATAGCTGTAAACCAAAAACATATAGTAATGCGCAGCTCTTGGTTATGTGAAATGCTTGTCTGGACTGCGTGTATATGTAACTGTATTGTCAGTAGGTACCTACTGTAATGCACATTGCTTTTGAGTGTCTAGCTGGGGAAGCTGCTAAGGCATGGCCTAGGGTACGCTCCCCGGGTTAGACCCCCGGGACCTTGGCCTGCATTTCCCCCCCACCAGGGGTTACTCGGGGCAGTTCGGGGCAACCTTGGAAGTTTGGAATGCACCCAGTTGCAGCTTGCTGCCTGGAAGACACCCGGGCCACCAAAGGTAGTCAACCGTTAGGTAGGCTCCCCAGGCGCCCGGAATCCACTAACATTTAATTAGGTAACTTACTGTAACAAGCGCGTCTATCTCTCATCAAAAAGTTACATCACACGCGTCTTCAGCTTGCAGGCTACAGTACTCCACCCACCTCTTGTGCTTCAGTCTATCACGATACCCAGTCCGTAACAAACCCCGAACAAGAGGAGCCCGTCTCTGGCATCATCGCCTATCCCAAGACGGCATTCCCACCCCGTCGCCAGTGTCGCAACACCTCGCATCCTCCATAGAACGCTCCCCGCGCAAGGTAGAGAGGGCACGCCAGCCATATGGGGCCTCGAGTGATCCCACCTGTCCGTCACCATGTCTAAGATCGACAAGATGTCTATCCTGGGCGTCCGGTCCTTCGGCGTCTTCGAGCGACAGAACATTACCTTTTTTACCCCCCTCACCCTCATCGTCGGCTACAACGGCTCTGGCAAGACCACCATCATCGAGTGTCTCAAATATGCCACCACCGGCGAGCTTCCTCCCAACAGCAAGGGAGGAGCCTTCATCAACGACCCAAGGCTCTCTGGCAATTCGGATGTACATGCTCAGGTTAAGCTCCTATACAATGTTCCGCCCAGCACAAACTACATTGCCACCCGCAGTGTACTGCTCACCGTGAAGAAGACAACAAGGTCGCAAAAGACGCTCGAGGGCACCCTACAAAGCATCTATGACGGCGAAAAGACGGTTGTCTCCTCCAAGGAGGCCAATCTTAACAAGCTTATTTCTGACACTCTCGGCGTCTCGCCCGCTGTCCTCGACGCAGTCATCTTCTGCCACCAAGAGGAGTCCTTGTGGCCCATGAGCGAGCCCGCCGCTCTTAAGAGGCGATTTGATGAGATCTTTGAAGCGATGAGATACACAAAGGCTATCGAAAATCTCAAGGTGCTTCGGAAGAAGCAGGGCGAATCTCTAGCTAAACTCAAGGAGAGGGAGCCTGGCGAAAAACGGGACAAGGACACGGCAGAGAAAAAAAGGGCACGCTGTGTCCAGCTAGAAAGTGAGATTGAAGACCTCGAGGAGGAGATGAGAGAGCTCGACCAGCGGATGAACGACGCTACCAAAAAGGCCAAAGAGCGGCGTGAGTCGGCCAACAGTTACCTTCTCATTGTTAATGATCTTAAAACGAAGACGGACGAACTTCACTTCCGCAAAGAATCTCTTGAAGATTCTAAGAACAGAATGGACGAGGAGCTCAGCGAATCTGACGAATGGCTACGAGATGCATTCACCCAATACGAAGGGCGCGTGGCTCGATATGCAGAAGATATCGAGGAGAGCAGAGTCCAGTATAAGGAGTACAAGGACAATCTCGATGCGTCTCGCCAACAACTATCCGAAAAGCTCGCCGAGCAAGGCAGGCACCAATCCGACAAGGCGAAGTACGAACGCCAGCTCGAATCACGGGTTAGGCTTGTTCAACAAGCTGCGCAATTACACAGTATTCGCGGGTTTGATGGTGATTTAGATGATCGGAAGGTGCAAGTATTCTACGAGCGCATACAAAAGCTCTTAGCAGACAAGAAACAGGAGCTTGACCGTCTGCACGCGGAGAATGCGAGTGCGATAGATAACCAAACAACCAGTATAACTGAGTTGGAAGGTCAGAAATCAAGATATACTCAGAACCGTGTCTTTGCAAAGCAGCGAATCGCTGCTTGTGAGAAGAACATCACTGTCCTCCAGAGAGAACTGCACACAGTCGAAGTTGACGAAGGGGCTAAAGCAATCCTCGATGCTGAGTCCAAGGATCTGGACCAGCGATCTAAGCAGGCATCTCAAGATTTACAGAACGCAGATTTTGACCGCAAACTGCAACAAGAGGAAGCACATCTGCAGCAACTCGAAGGCGAAAGCAGCAGGCTCAGCCGTGAACTTGTGGAATCGACAAGACTACTCTCAGATCGCGCACAATTGGAGGTTCGCAAGGAGGAGCTGGCAGAGAAAAATCGAAGACTAGCAACATTGACGAGTACCTGGAACGAGAAATTATCTGCCCTGGTTGGTGGGACCTGGGGCCCCGCAACACTTGAACGAGAGTTCCACGAAGGCCTGCAAGTCAAAACTCAGGCTTTTGAGGAAGCTTCTCATGAACGTGACGATGTCTTGCAGCAACGTAAAACGATACAGGCAAATCTAGCAAGCATAAGAGAAAGGGCTAAGAAACGTGATGGGGAGATCATGAAATGTAAGAGCACCGTTGTTGGGGCGCTTAAGAATGTAGACCCAGATGCAGAGCTGGGCGTTGACGCTCTCCCGGCGGAGATTGAGCGTCTCGAGAGCGATATTCTGACCATGACGAACGACCTGTCATTGTCTACAGCGTTGAGCAATTATTATGCTGGTTGCAGAAAAGTAATGAACGAGAAAAATAAGTGCGAGCTTTGCGAGCGACCGTTCACTAATCCAGCCGAGAAATCGAGGCTGGTCGCAAAGATCAGATCTGTCCTCGAGGAGTTTGGGAAAGACGAGTTGAAACGTGAATTAGCTGAGAGTGAGCAGCTTTTGGCTCAACTCCGAGCAGTCCGGCCTCAGAGCGAGACACACACGCGCTTACTCGCAGAGAAAAAAGAAGCCGATAAAGAACAGCACGAAATGCAGAATAAAGAAGCCAGCACGCTTCGTCGCTTGGAGGAGATGGATGACGCCGTCCGTATGAGGCAAGAGGAGCGACAAGATTTTGAGTCTATGAGTAGAACTGTCGCCAACATTACTCAAACCTATAAGGACATCGTAGAAGCCGAGGCCCAGGTCGACCGAATCATGTCCCAGCAGCAGTCCAGTGGTACAATTAGAAGCACTCAGGAAATCACCGAGCTTCAAAACGAATGCGGGGAGCAACTCAAAGCCGCCAAGAACAACATTAGCATGCTCACGAATGACAAACAACGTATGCGAGATACGGTCAATACGCTGGAACTAGCGCGCAGCGAATTAAGAAATAAGTTAAGCCATGCAGTTCGACAGCTTGAGAGAAAGAAAGAGTATCAAGATCAAATTCAAACTCAAAAAAATGACATTGTGAAGCAGAAAGAGAATATTCAGGAAGCCGATAGAGACCTGGAATCCGTGGAGCCCGAGATCTCTAAAGCGCGTGCCATTAGAGATGATATCCTACAGAGAGGCCGCGAGAAAGAAAAGAAAACCGGCAGCGAGCGAGATGGTCTCGCTAGCTCCGTGAGCGAGCTGAAGATGATTGACAGTGATATTCAGAATTACCTAGACTGTGGTGGTCCGTCAAACCTCAGAATCAATGAACAGGCAATTGAAGCACTTGAGAAGACTATCAAACGTATTGATAACGACATGAATGCTTTAGTTGCCCGGTCAAATAAGATGAAAGAAGAGATGGCGAGCAGCGATGGGAAAAAGAAGAATATCATGGAAAACCTGACTTATCGCAAGGCAGCACGTGATGTCGATAGCCTCAAGCGAGCAGTTACGGAGCTAGAGTCTAGGAGGGCCCACGAAGATTATGATCGACTATCAGCTGAGGCTAAACATTTCGAGGACCAACATCATTTGATAAATGCCGAGAAGGGAACCGTCACTGGAACTATGAAATCCAAAGACGATGAACTTAAGAACTTGAAGAATGAGTGGGATACTCAATATCAATATGCGGCCGAGCGATACCGGGAGACGCATGTCATGGTTGAGGCAACTAAGGCGGCTATTGAGGATCTGGGACGGTACAGCACAGCATTAAACAATGCTATCATGCAATACCACGCAATGAAGATGGAGGAAGTGAATCGGATTGCCGGCGAACTATGGCAGAGCACATACCAAGGCACGGATATCGACACGATCTTGATTAAATCGGATAGCGAGCCAACAGGTGGGCGCAGCTCGTATAACTATCGCGTGTGCATGGTAAAGCAGGACACGGAGATGGACATGCGAGGTCGGTGCTCAGCTGGCCAGAAGGTGCTCGCGTCCATCATCATCCGCCTTGCCCTCGCCGAGTCGTTTGGTATCGGCTGCGGGCTTATCGCCCTTGACGAGCCTACCACTAATCTCGACCGTGACAATATCAAGTCTCTCGCCGAATCCCTGCACTCTATCATCAAGGCCCGCCGTGCCCAGAGCAACTTCCAGCTCATCGTCATCACGCACGACGAAGAGTTTCTTCGACACATGCGCTGCTCTGATTTCTGCGACGACTTCTGGCGTGTCACTCGTGATGAGAAGCAGAACAGCCGGATTGAGCGGGAGAGCATTTCCACAATTCTGTAAGTGCGGTCTGCTTTGGCCTGGGTGTTCGGGAATGGGATGGTTGTATTTAGTCTGGTTTTGATATAATCTACCCTATGGACCGCGGGTAGGGGGTTAGCTAACTGCACAGCGAGGCGTTTGAAGGAGAAGTTATTTCTTGCGGATTGGTTCCTATATTGCTTCATGTTTGGCTCTGGGAAAATGGCTGCCTGGGCATATATAGTATCGGATTTTAGGTCAGGCCTGTCCCGTCCACTCAACGGGCTTATTAGTTTATATCACTTGCTATCAAGATATCTCGCTACGTGTTAGTGATATTTTTGTTTTATGTGCGTTCATGTTGGAGTAATGTTGGTCTTAGTATGCCCATGTTGTATTGCTCAGGGGGCATGGCACGACGGCGCATGATGAACGAAGCTAAGAAATCGTATATGAGCTGTTTACAATCTATCGGAAGTGATGATATCCAGCCAACATTTACGATACCCCGAGTTTCCTCTATATTGGTATAACATGGTCAAGACTTGGACATGGGCCAACATCATATGGCGCTGTTGACGCTTTCCCTTTGAAGACGCTCATGCTCAAGAGACTCGCTGCCTTATTTATGATCTGTATCGTTTTCGAGTTTCATCTTGCAATACATGCTCCTATCTAAAGTCCGAGATGAGTTCTCTCGCCATATAATCCTAAATTTCGCGTTACAATATTCACCAACCATGCGTTAATTCTTTAAGTTGCCGATTTGTTATTGACTAAGACCGTAGTGAAACTACCACTCACTACATTATCTCCCAACGCAAACCGTCTCTCACAAACCGACTCGGAGATATAACTTCTCTAGCTAAGTCTCACCAGGCGGACACGTGATTGCCTGACCATAGATAGTCCTTCCTGGATTGGTATTGACGATGTCTTCGGAAATTTACTTCACTCCCTAAATGAGGACAATGGTGACCTACGTCAAAGACTGTTCTCCCCAACGGCAGCGCAGATCATCCGATCCTTTCTTTTGGTTGAATTTCCAATTCAATGAGAGTTGCTATCAGAAATCCTCTTTCGTTCGTCATTTTAGTCACTGGGTAGTTTCTCTGTTGTTTCGAGTTCTTCGCATCTAGTTACGTGGCGAATTTCAGTTTCCAGACCTCATCAATTCTTATTAGCCTACTCATCACGACCAACATAGCCATAGTCTCGCTACAATTCCTGATGGTATTGTTAAAAATTGTCATTTCCTATTCCACGCATGACTTGTAACGGATACACTCAGTCAAGCCCAGGGGGGAATCAAGTCCAAAATGATATATTTCCTGGGCCCAATTATCTATACCATCCCAACGTTGCGTCGTGTAGTAATCATCATTAATGATGCTTTGAATTACGCATCCAGACACCTGTCAATTCATACCCATTTCGCCGAGACACCAACGCACGAAATTATCCCAGTTTAGTAAAAGGTTTAGCACACTCTGTCGTTTAGGTCTCCTCCTCGTTTTAGACCTGTTCTATTCGCGTTTTTTTTATCGCTGTCCGGTCCGGCGTGTCTGTCCCTTTCGCACTACGGTCCTGGGATATCAACTTTAGCCAGAAGAACCGAAGAACAACACTAGTTCTTGTCCATAGCGTCCCCATGACTATTATTCTCGGTCTGGGTTTCAGTCTGGCTAGGCTTCAACTCCGCATTTACAGGATTTGGGCTCAAATCTTCCTTCAGCCTCTTGTTCGTTGAACCGCCCAGCTGGTCCTCCGCATCCCGTTTAGGAGTCGCGGCCCGCATTTCCCGATCGTCCTCACCAACGTCCATCTTGTCATCATCCTGGTTGTCTTCAACGCTCTCCTCGCTCTTCGAAAAGGCTGACGTGTCCAGGGGCTTGCGGCCAACGGCTGCTTGGATGTCAATTCCCTGTCTCATGTTGCCTGTTGTAGTCGAGGTTGAGAAGGTTGATGAAGACGCGGTCTGCGGACCCAGGTCGTCTGCCCCAATCTCCTCGGGACCACGGGCGTGCGGTTTCTCCTCGTCTTCAGCATTGTTGCTGTGGACGGACCCTATTGCGCCTAGTACCTTGTCAGCAGCGGCGTCCACACTCTCCCCGTCGAGAGTTGCGGAAGACGGTGTCGACACGGTATTAGAGACGGAAGTCGGTGAGTCAGGGGATTCCGCCGAGGACGGGGTGCGGGCTTGGTTTTGAGATTGTGCTAGTGCTCGTTGCTGATGGATACGGGCTTGAATCTGCTGCTGCTGCTGTGCCACGGCGCTTGCATTGGATCCCATATGGATGTGATGACTAGGCACGAGCTGGCTGATAGGGACAAGTCCTGCCTCCTGCTCCTGTCGTAATAACTCACCTTGGGTGACGCTGACGCCTCGGGCCCCCATCGAGGGGATGCCATTAACCGACACAGACACCGTCTCGACGCTGCCCACTCCATTGGGGCCGTCGATAGTCTCGGTGCTCTCGGTCCGAACCTCTCCTTCAAATTCTGCTGGCACATCTTGGGCGGAAGGTGTAGGCTGCGGCTGCTGCTGCGGCTGCTGTTGCGACTGTGGCAATTGCGTCTGCATTGAGGCGCCTGGGACGGGTCGTTGGTTGTGCGTAATCCAAGGGATAGGCGTAAGAAGAGCACCTCCCAGAGCTTCGTCACTGCCGGGCGAAGCCCATGTCGATGGGCGGGAGGTGGTTTCCAGCACGCCGTTTGCTAGCCCACCGGGGATTTCTGCATGAGTCGACGGCAATGGGTATACGTTCAACCCTGAAGTAACGCGGACCACGCGATCTAGAGCGTGAAGGTAGCTGGTCAGCGAGCGATAGTGCTGTTTCGGGCCTATCACGAGCTCTGCAACACGCTGTATGGTATGCGGCGGGTAGGCGGGGAATGTAGATTTGAGGTGCGAGGTAATATCATGGAGCATAGCGGCGAGCTGTGGCGGCAAAGCGCCGGGCGGCAGCGGAGCGGTGGCGGCTGGGGTGGGAGCGGGAGGAGGGGGCACCGTCGTCTGCAGTGCAACGGGGTTGTTCTCCTTGTTTGTGTCCGAGGGCGAGCTCGATAGGCGCGGCTCCGTGGGCGACGATGGCAGCGGCGCTAGGAAGTTTTCTGGCAAGTCGGAGCGAGGACGCGGGACAGACGATGGGATCGTGGCTGCGGAGGTCAAGGGCACTGGTGGCGGGGGCGGCGGTGGGAGATTGGGTATGGGAAACTCGTTGAGGGCAATCTACATGCGTAATGTCAGCTTCGGATGCAACTGGCTCGTGCGGGCGCGGACCTTCTCAATACATGCGACGAGACGCAACAGCAAAGCAGGCCACGCCGAGCTGGTGGCAGCAGTGGTCAGCATCTTCGGATGGCGATTGGCGGGCAGGTGGAGGGATTGAAGCTCACTAGTCCATGGACTGGCCTGCAGACAGCGCCTGCAGGATCTCGTCGTCGTCGATTTCCATCATGTTGAGGCGGTCGTGGCGGTCGACGGGAGAGCTGGTGTTGGTTGGAACTGAATTGACGGTGGCTTATGACAACTGAAGCTACAGCATCCACGATCCGCGCTCCACGATCCACGTCTGGGAAAGCAACCCACGCGACGACCAAGCAAGAGCGACGCAATGCTATTGGATGCGGTGGGGCCGTGCACGCCAAGGCACCTTTGACAGGCAGGTGCTAATGTTCCCCAGAACAAACTTCGAAGCACAGCATGTATTTCTACCTATAAGCGGACAAATACGGAGTAATACCTACCTACCTACATACATACATGTATGTAGGTATGTACTGTAGGTAGACGGAGGATAGGTTTAAGTCCTAATAGGTGGACTACTACATACATACTGCAGACGAGGTTACCTTAGGTACCTATGTATGGAGGTAGCTGCCAGCCTCCACCTTACCTATGTACCTATGTAGGTACCTAGGTAGGTAGGTACGTGTACCTATTTCCTTAGGTATCCTGATCACTGCGTCATGTGTATAGAGAGAATCTTGAATCTTAAATCCTGAACATCCGGTCCTGCATGCGCCGAGAAGACGGTAACACCGGGAATTTGTTGCCTTGCATTCCTTGAAACATGGACATCCCGCCCGCCCTTCAAACTACCCGACGTGGCTCGGTTCGCTACCAAAACAATATGTTTCAACTACAAAAGCTGCTCATCCCCCAACTTCAAGTCACTTAGTATCGATAGGTAGTAGTAGTCTTGTGAAGAAGCCGAGATTATGAGCCGCATAAATTACCATGTTCACGCAAAAGTGAAGAACTGCAAAGTGTTATCAAGCTGGTTTAGTTCTAAGACCATGATCCCTATCTCGTATGCGGAGTATGTCGCCCCATCAACAAGCCAGGTAAAGTTCCACACACAGTTTATCTGATTTTAGAGACACCCTTCTCAACTTGCCAATGCCTACATCTCTAGATCAAGTAGATTATGGTGTATAGGCGACACTGCATACAGCGTATCTATGTACGATACGTGTTCCGGGTGCAAGCTTTGGAGGTGCTGGTGGCTCAGCCAGCAATCCACATAGCCCTCCTTGGCAAGACATCTCCATGATCTGCTGTCGTGTAGGTACTATGTAGTGGAGATGCGACTAGAGGCCTAGAACTAGAACGGTGTATGGCACCGATCAGATGGCTGAGGATAAAGCCGGCTGACTCGCCAGCCAGAGACAGCACCTTTGCAATTTCATGCGTGAGCTGGACATTACCGCCTTAAGTACCTATTAGGTAGTTCATAAGAAAGCTATGAATCGAGTAGATTTGATAGACATCATTGACCGAAGTTATAATGAAAATACAATTGGAGTAAGCCCACAATGATTCTGCCGTGTGCAATGAGGGGTTGACTCTGGTCTTGATACAATAGCTGATATGATGATGATCCAGTCCAGACTACCTAGACCTACTGTCAGTGGCTGTGCAAATATAGGTTTATCGCAGGGCAGACTTTGAATGAGTGAATGGGTTCCCTCTTCCAACTTGGGCGAACTATGGATGCACAGCCTGTCGGTGGCTCATACTGTAAGAAGTACCTAGGTTAGTGTACCTACCTACTACAGGTAGTAAGTAAAGGTAAATTTCCACTAAGCTGGGATATCTTTAGCGTCGACGGTAGCCCTCAGCAGCTGTCTCCAGGTCCCTTATCCCTGTAAATGCAATTTGGTCCCTAACAGACCCCTAAGCTTCAGCTGCCTCTTCTTTTCTCTCTCTTGTCCAACTTATCGTAATATGAGCAAATACAAGAAATTCACTGTTCACTTCATTATTCACCACTATTCACTTGCTTGCTTTCCATCTTTGCGGTATATTCTGCCTCTGCCAAGATAACAGTTACATCATCGGCCTTTGGAGCAACTTCAACACGAGGACTGCACATGCACAGCCTTGCATGTGTCTCCCACCCGACCGAACTGTCAACCAACCGCCTTAAATTGGTTTAAGTAGGTACTCGCGCCAGTACTTACTTACCTACGCTTGGCCAGAAATTCGGCTGCATACAGTACATATACACAGTCAATCTGGGTCCTGTCTACCTGTACATCGTGGGCAATAACCTCACTGGTTGATTGAATATCATCTTGCTTTTGTGTTTTGTATAGTATAAGACATCTACTTTGCCAGTCCAGACAGCCTGCGTCGCTTGTCTAAGGACAACTTGTTCTCGACAAAACACACACATAACACGCCCGCACCTGCTGCAGCCCACGGGCCACCGACCACAAGCCCCACGGGCCACGACGAACAAACAAGCCCCTGCTTCATCCCCCGTCACAGCTCAAACCCATCAGACTGTTTCAGCTAACCCAATACTGCAAAGTCGACGGGGCCAGGTCTTTTCATAGCAGCAGCCCAGCCAACCCGACTCTGCCCCGGCGTTGTGCAGCCAATCCCCCCAGCCAAATTGCTACAAACTCAACAACTCCCTCGCTCGGCATCTCACCACACTCAGTCGTTCGCCAAGTTGTCGCCATCCACCTCTTCTAGCCACTCGTTTCTCGTTTCTCTTCATCCCTCTTCATTTCATTTCACTTCACTTGACTTCACTTCACAGCCCGTGCCCATTCTTTAATCCCTCTATTCCGCCACTAAATCCCATTCTCTGCTTTTGTCCCGCCAATCCAGCACCTGCGCCCGCTGTATTCACACTTGCGCCAGCGAGACAAAGCCCCGACAAACACTCCCTTTGCCACCGTACTTCGATTGACAAGTCGACTCCTCCCATTCGAGGAGTCACGTCGTCGCCGCCAAGCTGGATTTCAATCAAACCCGGCCTTTTCCGGCTGGCGACAACGCCGGCTTCCAGCAAATCCCTTCTTCGCAATCCTACCAGCGATACTCCATTGACCAGTATCCCTCTCAGCCCGAGTACGACCAACACCAATACGCACAATACCCCCAATACCAGGCCTCTCCTCCACAACCCCAATACAGCAACAACCTCAACTCACCCATGGCGCCCGCTCCACCCAGTCGGTTGGCCGTGTTCAAAAAGGGGACGATTGAAATTTTCAAGAGGAGATGGCCGCGATGGTTCTTCTTGGCGATTATCTTGCAGGCCATTGTTTGCATGGTATTTGAGGCGTACGTATTATCTGTATTTAGATAGTGGCCGCTGAGCATAGCCATACTGACTTCATCCATCTAGGTACACCTTCGGCCTCTTCCAGGCCGGTTTGAAGGATACAAGCGACGACGAATTCCAAAACATAGAAGTCCAGTCACAGCTGAAGACGATTCCTACTTTTCTTGGTCTGTTTATTTTGGGCTTTATATACGAAGTAGTCCTCGTCTGGGATGCGCTTATCGCCAAGAATACCATCCAAATCATTGGAGTATGCATTGCGAATCTTGCCTTGCTCGTATACGGCGCACTCCAAATCGACCAGATCCATATGGCCATCGGTATTCTGCAGGACAAGAATGTTTTCTGGAACAATAACGTCTGGCCCGAAACTCAGGCTGAACTGATTGCCATCCCAGCAATCATCGGACTGATTACGCTCATCCTAAGCTTTATGGCTTGGAAACTCTATCAGGAGTTCGCGTGGGATATCCTAAAGCAAATAGGAGCTGACTACAGGATGAAGAAGCGATTCCTGCACTACCAGGTACGATATGATGGTTGTTTGCGTTATAAACTCGGGCTAATGCATATTGCAGATCTACATCGCTCTGTTAAAGTTTGATTTCTTCTTCTTCGTCGGCTTTACGATCCAGTTTCTCGTCGTGGTGGGTGACAGCAGGTCACAGGTCGAGTTCGGGTTGACTGCTGCTGCCATTCCCGTCACAATCGCCATCCTGCTGTGTGCTGCGTTGTCCGCTCGTCGTGAGTGGAGGGCGGGCATGTGGATCATCGGGGTCCTATATCTCGGAGGGTTAACATATTTCATCTACAAGCTTGCCCGTATTTACGACCCATCCCAACGCGCCGCGTATAAGCCGGTTCAGAAGTCTTTGACTGCATTTGCAGTGCTCACAATTATTCTGATCATCTTGACAATCATCAACGCATTAGTTTGCTTGTTCAACTTTGGCCATGGTCTAAAGCAACACCTTCTCAAGCCGTCACGACAAGAAATGGATAAGGACCAGGCTAGTTACTCGATGCATGATGTCAAGCAACCCCAGATACCCAGTCGAATGACCATCGATTAAGCCGGAATTGGTCCTTGCTTTGATATAGATGTACAAAAGCGAAACGATTTGATACGACTCTCCTAGCATCTTTCTATTTATTCAGATATCCGGCCGTGGAAGGCTATGCAGAATCAGGGCACCGAGACAAACAGGTACAACGAACTGGATAACTATTTTCCCCAGGCGTTTTGGCGACTACTTATCATTGGCCCCGCCTCTTTGATGGTTGAATTTGTTTCTCTGTTTCCAAAAGCATGTAACTATGGCCACCCCCGGTGCGCTGACTCGGACTGGATACCGTTCAGACCATGGAAGGGAATGCAAGAAGAAATTGAGTTAGGGGGGATAAGCACCGGATTCAACCGCAGGAAGGAAGTTGGGAGAGGTCAGGATAGATTTTATTTTCGCGTCGTCAATGACGCAGTAACCTCAAGTCCTACAGTCATATGGCTGGCAGGTTTAAGATTGCATTGCTTCACGTGTTACCTCTCACGAGCGTAAGTGTCGCCTAATTTGTGATGTAGTAAGAAGTTTCCTCGGGTATTATTTTAAATGAGGATAGCTTGTTTCGAGAACTAGCTGTCGATAGACGTTAATTTATCATCGTATGCAACGTGCATGCATGATCCGAGCCACCCATTATGCATTGAGTTACAAGAGTAGAGTGATAGCTAAACTTTATAGACACGGCATACTCGGATCCGTAAAATTAGTCGGTTTGAAGACAACGTTCCATACTCCAAGCGCCTGCGTCCCACATATATAGACAAGAGAAGGACTATTTACTACCCCGATAGCCCGTATCGAATCAAACGCTCGCTGAATCTCGACCAATGCTTCCAAGCCAGTATATCGTGCCTACCGCAATAACTTAAAGAATAATCTCCTTGGCGTCTTTCACGACGCCCTCGCTGGGGCAGTAGGGACACTTGTACCTGCTACCCTTGGCGAGCTTCTGCAGACTCTCGCGGGCGAGGACGTGGCCGCACGGCAAGATGACAGGTGGGTTGGCGTCGGTGGTCTGACCCCTGCTGACGGGGCAGACGAAGATGGAGTGGTAGAGCATGCTCCGGGGTAGCGGGGTCTCGAAGGCGAGTTCGTTCTGCGTGGTCCACTCGGTGTTCTTGGCCTTATTGATGCTGGTGTATTTGACGAGGTTGGGGAGGGCGAGGGCGCCGGCCGTGACGGCGACGTAGAGGGGCGACTCGGCCGACAGGCCTAGCAGCGAGCAGAACTCGCGCGTGAAGGACGACGCCACCTCCTCGAATGCGAGGTTGGTGTTGAAGATGTTCCGGTACGGCGACGCCCCAAGGTTGGGCGCGAAGACCATGGCGGCGCTTAGCCGCTGGATCTCGCGGAGGTGCCTGTTCTGGAAGCGGCGGAAGTTCTTTTGCCCGTATGCCAGCGCCCCTACCAGCCCGTTTTCGCTGGTGGCGGGCAGTCGGTTCACGAGCGGGCCTTTGAATAGCCATATGTATTGTAGTTTGCACAGCTCGAATTCCAGGTTCGACCCTCGGGCCTCGAGCTCGGTCGAATTTGCCCTCGCCCATCTGATAGCGGGATGTAGATCGTGCTGCTTAAGCGAACTCAAGATTGAATACATGTCGGCAAATTTCTCCTGCAGCTTCTGAGATTGGAAGGCTGTTAGGTCCGAGGGGATGTCTGCGTCCGTTATCATCGCATCAGGAGGTTCGGTGTGATGTGACACCATTATCGAGGGGGGCTGATCCCGGTCTTGGGACGGCGACTGGAGCGTTTCGCCCTGTGGTTGCGCCTCGGCTATAAACGTAGACGCCACTCCAAATTGTCCCTCGCGCAGCAGGTGCATGGCGATGGCGCGGTTAATAAGAGCCGTCTGCGACTCCATCGGATCATGGTCCGTTGGTAATGTTCCCTTGGTCTCCTTGAAGGCCCTGCCGAGGGCTTTGTGGAAGGCATTCTGGCTCTTATGGACCCGGCCGAGGCCGCTGTTTATAGTCTCCAGCTGCGCACTGACGGGGTTTTGGAGTTTAGTCAGGGCCAAACTTGTAGTATGCGGGTCGTTTGCTGGACAGACAGGTCAATACTTAGTATCACAAGCGTAATCGGCGGTGGGCATAGTGAGAACCATAGTACCTGCGGCAACCTCCTCCCTTGCACTCACGAGGAAGTCGATAAGTTTATCTACGTCTTGCACGACCGCCGTGAGCTTGCTCGCCTGGTTAAACTTCTTTACTTCCTTCTGAAGGTCTGGCAGCGACATCATGCCCGGCTCTGGTGTGGGTGAAGGTGAAGCTCAAGTCAAGGAGCGTTGCTTCTGGAGCTCGTTGGAGTGTCGAGTATTCGTCTCGTGGGCCGTAGGAGTGCTCCAATGCTCGGTCACGGTATGGCTCTGGCTGTGTACAGTACGATATTTATGTAGACGACATGGGGTGCCCCGCGGCTGTTTGGCTGGTTTACATGCCGCTTTGGGCTCGGCGCTCCTGTTTCTGAAAAGTCGGTTCGAGGGATGTGTGTCAAAGATATGTGCACTTCTCCTCGTATTCAGACAAGTGAGAGGAGAGGGGAGGAAGGAGCCCAGACAAACAACTGTTGGAATTGAGTTGGGAGCGGCGTTGTAATGAGGTCTAGTTAGGTGGCACTACCTACACCTGCCCCGTCCCTTGCCTCCGCCCATGAAATGCATCGATAGCGGCGGCTGAGTGATCCACTGTTTCACTGCCCGCAGCGCTAAGACCTCACTTATCCGTTTTGGGGTGGGGACAATGACGCATTCCTTCTTAGAGATGAGTACTGTACTACAGCACAGCTGTCCGCTGGTCACAAGAGGCTGCTGCTTGGTAATGCCATGTGTGTCAGGTACCTAAGGTATTGAGTGTGTACAGTGGATTACCTCCTTATAGTAAGCGTATCATGTAACAAGTGCCCCCCAAAGATAAGAAATGACGATGCTTTTATTGTAAACCATGCCGTAGTTCCTTCGCCTTGGTCCTGCTGGTTGAGGTGCCGCTAGGTTCGTTCGCGTAGTTCAGTTCCAACTTGTGATTATGGACACGGTCTGGGTTGGATCAAGTTTGAATCGGTAGCGTTCGAATTCAGTAATATTGCATACTTCCATTGGGAAAAACCGTCACGAGTGAATTCGATAATGGGTAGTTTAGGGTACTAAGGTCTAAAGGTAGTCCCTTTGTCTCGGATCCTACGATAATATCAAAGAGTGCAATGCTGGAAATCCTAAGCTCATGGCAACTCATCCACATCTGGGGCATATGAACAGCCTCACCAACCGCCTGAGCCTAGCCTCGTCTATGGTTGTGGGTTACCGCCTCAGAAGACGACCGGCTGCAGACGAAAGCTTGAGAATTGGAAACTAACAAACAACGCAACATATACGCAAAGCCAGCCGTTTTCCTTTAGCATTTACCCTAACGCACATATAACAATCGCTACTAGGTAGTTACCAATTACTGTAATGCCATGTGTGTATATCGAGGTCCGCTACTGTACTGTAGGTATACAGGTGGCTAGGTACTTATAGTGGGTGTGTCATGTGACAGCTACCGAAGGTGGACAGCTTCCCCAGCGTCCATCCAGGGTCGGTTCAGGGGTGCTCCTGTAGGTAGTCGCTTCCAGTGTTTCAGCTGACCAGTACCTACCTACAGTACTGTAGGTACTGTACATACGTACTGTAACAGGATACCTATAAGGTTCCTTGCAGCTTCCCAGTCCATAGTACGGGTAAACGGCATAGGTATCCCAAACCAGGTCGCCCGTCCATTCCGCAAGCCAAAACCTTGTCCCTACAGCGTTTAAATTGTTATCATGCCCGGAGCACCGTAAACCTTTGCGCCCCGTCCGTTTGGCTGTCATACATGGAGTGAGCCATGTCGTTGAGGAAGTTAGCGCCTTACAATGACGAACCCGCCCACCACCGAGATGACGATGCCGCCATTGCCCGAGCCTTATCCCCCAACGGTGGCCGTGCATCTCGAGCCGATACTCCAATAACTCCGGCCACCTCGAAACAAACCCCTGCTGCAGAGCGACCAGCTTCCCCTACTGGCATTTCTGAACGGCGCCATGTTGTCATCCCGGATCCCGTCGCCTTTAGGTACGTCTCCATCCCAAGACAGGACGCCTAGATAACACTAATATGTACGATAACAGATATCTCGAAGAGGACAAGAGCGTCAAAGTTGTCGAGCGCAAAGCCGAGCTTAAAGGATACGAACTGTACTTGGTCGAACAATGGGCGTGCTCTCGCCAGTCGCCCACTCTCGTCATCGTCACGTATACTGGAGATACGAACCATGGGGTTGTGGTCGGTGTGCTTTCGGTTCCTGCAGACGAGAAAGCGTGGTCTCCGCGCCTCCGCATCTATTTCAAGGCCATCCATCAATACCATGCGCGACCCAGAGATACAGAGTTGGGCGAGTTGATGGTGACAAATCTTAGCAGCTTCCCTTCAGCTCTGACTGTCATCTCCGTCCCCGGTGGAAACATCAAGAATCAGCGCCGGACCTTCATTGTCAACGAGAATCTCAAGAGACTAGGTTGCTCTGGTCGATCTGGTATAACCTTGTCCGAACCCATACCTGCTGCAAAAGCAAAATTTCACCAACTTTACAAAACAAACGACAAAGTCTCAACTGAGGAGGCCGTCATTGAACTGGTTAAATTTTGCCAAGTCGCCCTCTATCTGTTTGGCAAGCTTGACCAGGTCTATATCGATGGTTTACTCTGTGATGTGACGGAAACTTCCGTGGCCGACTGGTGGACAGAGTTCGGAGTCGAGTACTTCAACGTCGAGCCCACGGACGGCATTCTTGGGCCTACGACTGTAGCCGCAATATTAGGCTTATTGGGGGGATCGAGAAATAGGTTGAGTTACTGGGGTGCACCTGTCCCCAAAGACGTGTTCGAAATAGACTCGATGGAAAGGGGCATATCGCATTTCCAAAAATACTACAAGCTCGAGAGAACACGGCGACTTGACCGGCAAACCATGCGTAAGCTGCACACTCTCACCGCCAAGGCAGCAGCTGGGGAGGGTTGGGGAGTACAGAAAGCTGTTAAGTCAACAGTGACAGATATAGGTGGAAAGCGAGGCGAACTAGTCTTAGGAATGGTTGGCAGCCGTGACAAAGGTGGTATTGGGGGTATCGAGACAATTGATCTTGACCGTTTTATCGGATTAGTCACCGGAGAACGTGCAAAATGGCTCTGGCATGGGAAGCCGAAGCGTACACCAGTTTTGGACCACGAAAAATCTGGACCTGACATGATTTTACTTGGCAAGGAGGATCTCCGGACATCTTTCGAAGACGACGCTAGCCAGCGTCAAAAGGAGGACTCCCCCGCAGTATATGCGACGCCTGCGCCTGGTTCTACGGCGAGCGTAACCGACAGCCCAGGCGACAAGGATGCATTGCGCCGCGGGGTTTTCAAGAGTGTTGCCCGTGATGCTCGATCAGGGCTTGGCCGAATCAAGGATGCCATGACAAGCGGTGGTGGCTTGCGAGGACATGCAAGTCGACCATCAAGGGATGAGTCTTCCGAGTTTGCTTTTAACGGTTCTCAAAATTCCTTTCTGTCTGGTACTTCGGCAGGTTTTGTCAACAGCCCGGCGCAGCTCCCCGGCTCAGCGCAATTCGGTAAGGCCTTCACATGGAAGAATAAGCCTGACGAATATTCGAATGCTATGAGGAAAGAAAAGGATGTCTCTACTATAGTGCCTAATACCGGTGCGACAGTCCCTCCGGAGACATCAGGTAGTGAATTACGAATGCCCGCTCGAATCAATGAAGCTATTCAGAAGCTAGCTTCTCATGACAAGAAGCAAGTGTCCCAAGTACAGACTCAGGACAATCCCGCCACGGCAGGCACGTCCATTGCCGGGTCCATTGCAGGCGAGCGTGTGGGCGAGTTTGACATTGAAGACACCTCAACAGCAGCGTCTCGCTCTACCGCCACATATTTTAATCTACGGCGCCGTCATAGCATTGATGGCACTCGGCCACACCGTGGCCATTCGTTCACCGACGCCCGCTGGGCTCGAAGGTTGTCATTTGGCGATGCCGAGGAAGCCGTTCTCCAATGGGAGGACGTAGTAGATGTGGCCGACGCGGAAGTTGTTGATGGCAATACAAAGGCAGTGAATTCCACACACCTTGTCGAGGTTGCACAGGCTATATACTTAAGTATAGCCGACATCGAAAAAAACATTGAGCCTTGGGTCAAATGCAAGGTACAGGCGATTGAGGCGACTGGTGAGACATACTCTCACCAAATGGACGAGCTACAGACCATGTATCATGAATCGTCTACTCTATATCAACGAGCGCACCATGATTACCAAGGTATAGTCGCGGACCACAAAGAGCATCTCACCGAGGCGCTCAATCGCGTCGAGGGAGAGGCGGCTAAGCTGGAGTACGAGATAACGGCACTCCTATCACGGGTGGAAGAGGTAGAAGATAGCGCTGCCCAGTTCGAGATTCAAGTCGAAGAGGTTGAACAGAGAGCTGACGAACTGAAGATGCAGCTCGAGACGGAGAGCTGGATGCACTGGGCCGTGAGAACAGTGACCGGCATAGGAACGGGCCCAAACATCACGAGGCCACGACAACAACGATGAGCGGGCATTCATTCATATCACGGATTTTTTTATCGTTTTTATTCGGCTCTGTAAAAATTACATGGGGTGTCTTCTTGCGTTGTACAACTGGGTTTAGAGCATTTGGCATGTAAAAAGCATTGATTGGCGTGTGGCCAGAGACTAGAGATACATCAGTCTCCTGTTTTGGAAATAGATACCCAAACTGCATCATAGACAACATTGGATTTATTGTTCATAGTGGTTCGGTTTTGGAGCACGATACGTACCTTATGTAAGTACTTACCTTATGTAGGTAGTATATGTGTGACAAGTTACACATGCAGTAAGTCTGAAGATAGATACGTACTGCAACGTAATGTTGTAAACGTGTAAGGTCGCCAGCTGTCAAGATAGCAGCGAGTCATGTCGGTAATTGTGGAACAACGATCTAAACCACGTGACTCAGGCTCCAGTCTGACCCGAGTCGGAATTATCGGGCATTCCAGACAGGCAGATCGATAGGGCGGGATTAGCAAATAAAGATAGCGGCACCTCTTCGCAGGTGGCAGTCTACCCCGGGTGGTCTCATCTAAAACCAGTCCACCAGATACTTACCTTCTCCCACTCCATTCCATTCTTCCGAAACTACCTTTATTCATTCATTCACGTCCTCACTCTGCTACTATCCGGCCGTTTCTGTAAATCTCCGCCCTGCATAACTATCCAACCAATCGGTTGTCGACTCTGCGCTCAGGATGAGCGCTTCCACCAGAGCTGCCCAACGGGCTGTCGTTGTCAACCCCTTTGCGGGTAGGATTACAACGCGGCCCGGACTCGGGCTCCCAGCTTCGTACCTTGGACGCCAGGCCAGACAATTGCCTCTCGATCTGCCGACACGCGCTCTGCTGATTCCGCTTCGAAGCATATCAACCGAGCGGCATTCAGTTGGCGGCCATGGTGGCCCCCCTCCCGGGTTCAACGCAGAACAAGCCAAGAAGCCGCTCCCTAAAGCAGAGTCGCCGGCGACAACAAAGAAAGCGTCGGAGCAGAAACCCACGGAATCGGAGAACGCCGCCGCCGCCGCGCAACTCGCCCAAGCCCCAATAACCGAGCTCTCCGCTGAGCCTAAATCGTCGACCGATCTGGTTGCGAAGAAAGAACAAGATGTCGAGAAAAAGGAGGAGAAGCCGGCCAAGAAGTTGACTCTTGGCCAGCGGATAAAGCATGAGGTTCAACATTACTGGGATGGTACAAAGCTGCTGGCCACCGAGATCAAGATCAGTAGCCGGCTGGCATTGAAGATGGCTGCTGGCTATGAATTGACTCGGCGTGAGAACCGCCAACTTCAGCGAACAGTCCAGGATCTAGGTCGTCTTGTTCCCTTCTCCGTTTTCGTCATCGTCCCTTTCGCCGAGGCCCTTCTGCCTATCGCGCTTAAACTCTTCCCCAACCTACTGCCGAGCACCTACGAAGCTCAACAATCTAAGGACAAGAAGGCTGCGACGCTGAGAGCCACCCGTAAGGAGGTTAGCTCTTTCCTGCGCGAGACGATGAAGGAGACTGGACTGCCATTGTCCCCTGCCACAACACAAAAGGAGGAGTTCACTACATTCTTCCGAAAGTTGCGGGCGACTGGGGAGAAACCGAGCACGGATGATGTCATCAAGGTCTGCCAGGCCTTTAAGGATGACCTCACCCTAGACAATCTCTCGAGGCCACAACTAGTGTCCATGTGCCGCTACCTAAATCTCAACACCTTTGGCACAGATACCATGCTCAGATACCAAATCCGTCACCGCATGCGTCAAATCAAGAGAGATGATAAGGCCATCAGCTTTGAGGGTGTCGACAGCCTCAATGTATTGGAATTGCAAACTGCATGTGCTAGTAGAGGTATCAAGACACATACCGTTTCCCCAAGCAGGCTACGAGAAGATCTCCAGTCTTGGCTTGAGTTGCGGTTGAAACATAGTGTGCCCTCTACACTTCTAGTTCTTAGCAATGCCTACATGTATGGCCAAAAGGCCGAGGAAGGCGGTTTCCATAGCCAGATCGAAGCTCTGACAGGTGTTCTCTCATCTATTCCCGAGGAACTATATCATGAGATCGAACTCGAGGTACATAACGCTGAAGGAGCAGCAACGAACAAGCAACGTCTCGATGTGCTCAAGGAGCAGCAGGAACTTATCGAGGAGGAGAATGAGCAAGAACAGGAAAACCAAGACACTGGATTCGCCACCCCCAAAGATGTGGATAATATCGACGAGAAGGAAGACCGCCAGCAAGCCGCTTCAGCGCAAGGTCTCGACAAAGAAGTGGTCGGCGAAGCTGTGGATGCAGAGACGGACCAGGCCCAGGCGAAGAATCAGCCCGAGTCGTCCGAGAAGATGGAGACAAAGAAAGCCGAAAACTAAAGATAAACGCCCCTCATGAATGAGTCTCACCAGCGGATATGTATTATACAACACGTATCGCTTCTCTTTTTTTTTGTAATATCCTTGGCAGTCAACTGCCAGTGTATCAAAGCGGAATGGAGATAAGGCATACTCCAGGAGTAGGTGGTATGGGTTTATAGATAGAAACCGCTGTGGTACATTAGCGATACAATAGACTTGAATTTACGAACATCGTGATGATGTTAACGGTTCCGGTTCCCGGAAATAGGACCATTTTCAGTTGATGGGTCAAGCGCCACAGATCTTGAGGTTGAACACTGGCCATTTTCAGTTGTAGATGGGCTGCCAGACAAAGGGCATAAAACACATGCCAGCATCAGCAGATGTAAAGCCATGTTCCTTGAGTATGATACAATAACAACTTACATACTTCGACTGTGGATTTCCGACGGCAGTGTCACGTGTCGGCAATTTCTTAGCAGCATAGGATGAAGCTTCGTGGCGCAATCCTCATCTCCCTTGCATGCGCACAATACTACCTCAGACCACAACAGATCGGACAATCCCCCTTTCAGCCCCAGACGCTCAGCTTGTTACAGATGCACCGTAGATCTTCGCCCTGCCTTTTAGAACATTGCAGTAAAACGTAAAATGCCACGGTCTAGATGTGTGTCTCGATCTCCGGTGCAACACCATCTTCTCTCGCCTATTCGGCGGTGTCACCGGTCAACTTACTATTTTTCGCTTGTTACCCAGCTGGAGTACTCTTAATCTCCCCTCGTAAGATCTGTCTCGGGGATTTCTTTTAGATTGCAGTCTCTATTATATACGCCTATGGTGATTTATCAATCAAAACAGTCGAGGCTGGTGGGTGTAGTTAGGTGAATATTCGCATCGAATGCAGGTGGGACCAACAAATTATGCATTATAGATCCTTATAGGAATCACTCCTAGTCCAGTGAACCCCTCAACATCGTCGAGGCCGAATGAAACTGAAGACCCAGTTAAGGATGTCTACTCAATCATCAACCTTCTCCGCTATTGTTTCGAAAAGAAACCCATGAGATGTTTAACCTACCTATCTACACTGCCTCCTCCAGCGCAGGCGTTTCGCTCGCCGAGAAACATCCGGCTCTCGAGACGACGCCGAGAGGCTTGCTGCATTACACCGCACCTGCCAGAATCCTTCCAAGGAGATTTGGCTACGAAGAACCGGGCACGCCATGTCGTCTATCTCAATAGCGAGGTGTGCGCAGGGGAGTCGGTCTGCCTGGTGATATAATTAGGATCGGAATGGGGAGGTATGCTAAGTAGGTATATATATACAACAATTACCACGGTGAAGCACACCATCGTGAAATTCTGAAGGCCCAGGTATTGGATTTCGACTTCCCTTCATTTCTTGAGAGACGCCAACTCTCGTTCACTCCTTTTATCTTTTGAGGCTGTTTCATATTATATCCAGTTAACTTAGTTCATGGGACTTGTGTTGTGTAGCTATGCGTGCCCAGGCAGGATTCCTCACGCTCCTTTCCGTACTCCGAGGTGTGACGGCACTTTATGACCTACCAGAACCTCCACTACCTCCAGATGCAGAACTGTTCGGTGACCTTTTTAATACTATTCAGTCCGATGTATTAAAGCGAAGCACCCATGACGCGAATTTTCCTCTCAACTTTGGCGTTACGAATCAAGTGCTGTTTAACGGGTATGGTTGCCTCTTTACTTGAATCGGCTCTAAGAACTCATATCGACGTCTTTGAATTAGCAAGACATCCCATGTGGAATCTGAACATGAATAACTAATTCGCTTCTGTGCTAGAAACTTCGGGGGCGGCAAGTTGACGGTGAAATGTGTCGAGTGCAAGACAACCGGAGGAGTCACGGCTTCTGCCATGTTGCCTAACATAAGCGACATCGACATCACGCACCCGGGCGATATCTTCGACGATTCTATGCTCGGCCTTACGTTCAACGGTGTTGGGGCGACGATAGACCTAGATCTTACGGCAGCGGCGTCTGGGGACTTTTCCATGCCGCTTTTGAAGACGGAGAGCCCGATTGGTATTGCTGTATGTTTTTGTTTGAATTTTTGTTTATTCGGAAAGTGTGTTAGTTATTAGTTGTGGAAGTGAACTGACAAAAGGTTCGTCGTGTAGGGCCCGGGTTTCCAGATCGGCGTTGTCTTCTCAGTGGACCTTGTATTGAAAATCTCTGGCAAGGTCGAGACGGAAGGTGGTTTCAAAGTCGTCATTCCCGATGGCTCCTCGTTTATGATCCCGTTTAACGAGGCAAAGCCGAATGTCGCCAACTTGTGAGTATCCATTTTCTTATGCTTGCTCTGGTCTCTTCCCAAAACTTCACCATCAACACATTCTTATGAAAAAGGAAATTCGTTATTAATGAATTCTTCCCTAAAGCAACGGCGCTTCGGCCTCCCTACTCCCCATAACAGTCGACCTACCAGCCGACGTGACAGTAGCCCTACGCCTGAAGGTCCAGGCGGGCGTGATGCTTCCCGATCTCGAGATCATCGACGCAAGGGCGCTCGCAGGCGCCTTCATCTCAATCCCGGAGGTGATCCTGAAAGAGTCGGCTTCATTCCCGTCCAAGACATGCGCAGTGCCCGTGTCGGCCGAGCTCAACATCAACGCTGGGGTATTTGTGGACATCGGCGCCGACGTCGCGGGCATCGATCTCGGAGAACTCAACCCCAAGGCCTCGACGACGCTCTTCGCAGCCTCAACCAGCACGTGTCTGAAGTCCGCGAGCAGTACCAGCACGTCTAAGTCTAAGACTAAGGCAAAGACCTCGACAAAGAACCCCCCTAAGAGCGCCAGCAAGTCCCCCACGAAACATCACTCTGCCAGCGCCAAGCCCACCTCGCTTCATACCTCGTCCCGGCCCCCGGCGTCCGGACGGCCTACACCGAACCCGAACCCGGGCTCGTCGTTCAGGCCTCCGTCCGCGGGGCCGCGGCCTACTACGTTCGCTACTTCGCGAGGCTCACCTCCTCAGGGGAGCCCGTCTCAGGGCAGCGGCAGTAATGGCGGCAACGGTGGTAGTAAAGGTGGCAATGGTGGTGGTAGCGGTGGTAATGGTGGTAATGGTGGCGGCAAGGGCGGCGGCGGTCCCGGGTTCGGAGCACCCAGTTCCTTCGCCGTCGCTGCCCGCACCTACGCTAGGCGCATTGCCTACCCCATCACGCTGCAGAGTTTGGCGACGCCCATTACCAACTCCGCCGCGGCGGAAGCTACTGCCACCCCGGCGGCGGACGCCGTCTCGGCTGTTTCTGTTGTTGCCATACGGCGGATTCTTCTATAAAGTGTAGGATAGTCTACAGGAGATGCTCGGCAGCAGGTCGGGCTTGTTTGGCTTTTGTTTTCTTTGGATATTTTCGAGCTTTGTGTATTGATTCTGGAATCTAAGTAGATGTCATGTACTATGTCGCTATCGTTTGCAGAAATCCGAATTACCCGCAACCAATAGGTTATCTATACTTGTTATTCTCTCTGTATGGCTGAGAGCGGCTTTCTTGTCGGAGGAACTGGTTTCGTTGAAATGTGACCTAGTATAATAAATTACAGTATATGTATCTGAACAAATATATCGTAACTACATCTAGAGTATGTCCTGGAGGCTTCTACGTTGTGTAATTAATGTCAAGGCACCCCCCAAAATCGTAATATTCTTTGATTCGGTACAATTATTTGCTACCTCGTCGCTAGTTCTAGGTATTATAACACCTGGGAAGTCAGGCACCTTTCGGCGGTGATCTGCCATCGTTACGTAAGAAGCCTGTTAGCAGGAGACAAGCTGTGTGTAACGCCCTCTTCATCTTGTATCAATGGGCAGGGATGAAAGGACTCGTCCTTTTACCCGCCAATACTCCATTCTCCAGTAATTCATTCATGTCCCCTTATTGGCAGCGTCGCAGTGGTAACCCCGACAAAACAACACACCACCTGTAGTATATGCATTCCCCGTTGTTGTTATCAGACAATCAGGTTAGTTATATCAGCACTGATAAATCTTTCTGACTATACGAAGGTACTTCTCTATACAATAGCTGCCCCACCCTCCTCAGTTCATTTCGCTGTAATCATGTTATTCAAAGTAAATATTCAGAGAGAGCTGTAGCCCGTACATGTTGTATGATTCTTAACTAGCTCATCACTTAATGATTGATTGACATGCAGTTACATATTCTTCTTAGGCTCCGGAATCTCTGGGGAAAGATAGGTATTCGACATCATTGCGTGCTCGCTGTTAGCAAGACTGCATTTCGTCCTGAGAGGCTTGCTGGGCAACGATGCTACGGTTCATATCCTCTGCTCCTGGGCCGGGTGCCGGCACCGGCATCGGCATTGGCTCGGCCGACTTAACTCCATGTACAGTAGTTGGTTGCGCTATCTGCCGGAAATGATGACTGGGGAAATGATTCGACGCGTGTCATGCAAAAAAATTTCTCCAAGTGCTTCAATGACTCTGCTACATGTAAGACATGACTGAGACAGGGAGATAAGTACCGGTATATGTATGAAAGAAACTCGCTCGCTCGCTGGTGTTATCCGAGGTCCGCTACTCCACTTGATGGGTACGGAAATAGAACGCTGGGCCAGCCCATCGGTCAACGGTGACTACTAGCACCGACATGGTTAAATGAGACCCAATACATCGTTGCATGTGCAAGGTTCCTGTGTTCGACAAACCGTTGCCCGTTTCTCACATTTCTCATGTAGGTATTTGTACTGGTAGGCATCCTTGAATTTATAACCATTGGAGTGACCAGCTGGAGGGTTGTGCATTAGAACAATTCGTGGGTGGCATTAGGTTTACACTAAGCCTTTTGTTTAGACTGATCAAGGAACGGCCGCTAGCTGGCGGATGTGGCAAAATGACATTGACTGTAATAAATAAGTACGCTACTGCGAGCTGTGAGCTAGTATAGGTATACTAGCTGGATAAGTGTCATTGAAGATTGATCGGGTTAGGGAATATCTTGTTTGCTGCCCGGTCTACGAGCTTGCTCGGAGATATAGCAACTTGTCTCCGTGGCCAGGCTCAAAGAGGAAGTGGCCGCCGAGCGTTTGACACAGAGTTACTGTAGCTGCAGCCTACGGAAGCGTCCGGACCCTGCGATCTGTTGTCCTGTCTAGGTAGGCCCTTGCTGTTGCAGGGCGTGCCTGCCTATAAACATGGCAATATGCACCGGCCGAAAGAGGTTCGGCAGCGGGTATGTAATCCGATTTACGGGTAGTGGCAATCCTGGTCCCAATCGATAGAGCCTTGGAACTTGAGGGCACTTACAAAACCCCAACGACACCCCCTTCCTGTGCTCCGTAGTACCTGTTTGTGTAGCTTGCTGCAAATTCGACGAGAACCAGGCTGAGCAAAGACATGGCGTCGGTAGATGAGAAGGTTGCCGATCTCGAGCGAGATGCTGGCTTCGCCGCAAACGAGAAGCCTCTCACGCCCATCTCGAGCGACGATAACACCGACACAGCTGCCGAAGGCATTAGTAATCCTCCCAAGGAGCCGGAATCAACTGGCCAGAATGGCGCGACGACAGCAGAAGCGGGCAATGCCAACGACTCGTCGCAGGGGGGTCGCACCGGGCTGGAGATGGCAGCCATCATGGTTGCACTCTGCGCAGCGCTCTTCCTCGCCGCCTTGGATGCAACCATCGTAACGACGGCTATTCCCACCATCGTGGGCGAGTTCAATGCGCCGTCGGGATACACGTGGGTGGGCGCAGCATACACGCTTGCCAGCTCGGCAACCGTGCCCAGTTGGGGGAAGGTCAGCGATATCTGGGGGCGCAAACCCGTGCTGCTTGTCGCCGTGGGAATCTTTTGGATTGGGTCGTTGATCGCGGCCCTCAGCAAGAACATCGGTCAGCTGATTGCCGCCAGGGCCATCCAAGGAGGCGCTGGTGGAGGCATCGTTGTCCTCATCAACATCGCCGTCAGCGACCTCGTTTCGGTGCGTAAGCGTGGCCAATACTATGGTATCTTTGGGGGCGTCTGGGCCCTTGCTTCTGCTATTGGGCCGATTCTAGGTGGTGTCTTTACGTCCAAGGTACGTGTATTCTGACTGTTACGATGTAATATTGAAGAAACAAGTGAGACTAACGTTGCGTCATTCGATATAGGCCAGCTGGCGATGGTGTTTCTGGATTAATTTGCCTATCTCTGGCGTGGGGTTTGTGATTTTGTTGTTTGTCCTCAAGCTGCATAACCCTAGGACGTCGGTTCGCGAAGGCCTAGCTGCTATCGATTGGCTGGGAAGTCTGTTGATCATCGGCGCCACGCTCCAGCTTCTCTTCGGTCTCGAATTTGGCGGCGTCAGCTACCCTTGGAAGTCGGTTACCGTTATCGCTTTGATTGTATTCAGCATTATCACCTTTGCTGTTGCGATCTTGGTAGAGAAATATGTTGCCAAGTACCCGGTCATCCCTCTGAGACTCTTTAAGTCACGCCGAAACATCGCGGCCTTCGGCGTTTGCTTCGTACATGGCGCTGTCTTTATCTCGGGCTCGTACTATTTGCCGTTATACTTCCAGGCCGTGGTTGGCTCTTCGTCCCTATTGTCTGGCGCCTACCTGCTGGCGTTCGCCCTCCCACTATCGTTCGTATCTGCATTCACGGGCATCTGGATGAAGAAGACGGGCCAATACCTCCCAGCCATCATCTTTGGCATGGTGTTCCTGACTTTGGGCTTCGGCTTGTTCATTGATCTTGGTTCACAAGTCAATTGGGCCAAACTCGTTATTTATCAAATTATTGCAGGTGTTGGCGTTGGTCCCAACTTCCAATCTCCTCTCATTGCGCTGCACTCCGGTCTTCACCCCAAGGACATTGCCGCTGGAACAAGTACATTTCAATTTATCCGTCAACTCGCGACCTCCATCTCCATTGTCATCGGCGGCGTTGTGTTTCAGAACGGTATGCAGAAGCAATACCCGACGCTGCTTGCTGAACTTGGCCCGGAGCTCGCGAACCGGCTGTCGGGTGGCAGCGCGGGTGCAAATGTGGGTCTAGTTGCCGCGCTAAAAGGAGAACCAGGCAGAGTGGCCCGAAACGCCTACTGGAACAGTATACAGGAGATGTTCATCGTATTTACCGCTATCTCCGCCTTGGGCCTCCTGATCAGTCCCTTTGTCGGCCGGAGGAAGCTAAGCAAGGAGCATACTGAGTATAAGACTGGTTTACAGAATCTAGCTAAGAGAGAGAACCAGAAGTCCGAACCGGTACCCGAGCCCTTGTCAGAAGGTGAAAAGTCTACCTAGGTAGGTAGGGGACTTGTATGATGTATGGATTTGCATGCCCGCTGTATAAAGATAATCCTAATAGATAGAAGAATTAAATCACTTTACGTATTAAATGCCCATTTGAATTAGAGGGTTTCCGCGCTTGCTTATGTTTGGAGTAAATGCTCGGACAATCAATTGTACCAGACCTATGTACTGAGTCCTGTGCCTTAGGTAGTTTTCGGTTCGCCCCGTGCCCCCCTGCATTGAGGCTCCGCTGTGCAGTGGCCAGTAGTCTAGATGGTCCGCCTAGGTAAGGAAACACCCCTCTTAAGCTGAAAGGTCCCTTACAGTAGTACATGGGCTGGGTAATCTACCAACGTGTCTAGAGGTATGTAGTAAACAAACGCGTGCATGGGTTCAAAGTTATTTTGTATTCATATTTATTTGCCAAATGAAAGTAATGCACTGGGTGTACTGAAAAGCCCTCCATTGACAGCCAAATACGTCACGAGATGACCTAATGGCCCGTGTTAAGTTCAAGGTTAATTAGGTGGTATTATAGCGGTGTGGCGCCGAGAAAAACTTAAAAGAACACCTAAAAGAGGGGCGGTAATTGGGGAATGGCAGCTGCAGGCAAGGTGCAGCAGGCGGTCGGAGGGGCAACGCGCTGCAAGCGGTAAGTGGAGCTATGACCATGTAAACAAAACACGCTCGGCAGGAACCTTAAGCCTGCACGCCCTTGTCATATCTGAATCCATCGTGAACCGTGACCTACTTTCCAACCCAACCCACATCAACTTCTGTCAATCACGTACGCATTTGCATCCGACTTGACAACGCTGCTACATTCGCAACGAACTTGCACTTTCAATCAATCCATTGACTTTGTTTCCATTGCTCATATTTCCCTCCTGATTTCTCATCCCAGTTTCTCATCCGTCCTTCCGCCGCGATGGGGTCTGCAAGCCCCCCGAAGCGCATTACGCGTGCTAGGGCAGCTGCGGCCTCCGCCACTGCGACCGCCCTAAGCACCAAGGCCACCAAGTCAGACAAGGTGACCAAGTCAACCAAAACAACCACATCAACCAAGGCTACTACCGCGTCTGCGAAGAAGCTAGCCGTAGCTAAGATGGCCGCTGCTACTCCCGCCGCTGCTGCCTCCGTTGCTACTAGTGCTGCGAAGAAGCCTGCTGCCACCAAAAAGCCTGCCGCCACGAAGAAGGCTGCCACGAAGACAACTGCCAAGGCAGTTACGAGTACCTCTACGAGCATTACGCGCCCTACCACTAGGAAGCGCAAGGCCCAAACATTTGATGATGACGATGAGGATGACCTGTCCAAAGAAGATACTACCCAACCTACCATGAACCGACCGGCAAAGAAGCTGCGGGGATCAGCCAAGAAGACCGTTGATCCCGAAGCCGGCTCCAAGCCAGAGCATGAACCTGAACCTCAACCCAAACCTGAAGAGCAGGATACACAGAGCACGTCCTCAACAACTGTTACCAGAGCCACACGTGGCCGACCCAAGAAGTCTACAGCGACTGACACCACATCTTCCGCTCCTGAGACGCAATCATCATCTACAACCTCCCGTAAACGAACGCGAAAAGCAGTCCCTAAGGATGATGATGCCACTATTACTGCTAAGCGGGCGCCCAAGAAGCGTGGCCGCGCTGCCACTGGCACCATTACCACGACCTACAACACTGAACCTACTCCAGGTCTCAAGTCAGCCGTTTCTCGTCCTACCTCGAAGCTTGCCGGTGTTCTTAAGAAGACAGTGACTTTCCAAGAGCCAGAGAAAGAGAACGTGCCCCCCACAGTGGCGACAAAGGCGAAGGTTGACACCACTACGACTACTGCTACAGGCATGAGAGCCAAGCCTGTTCGCAAACCTGCTGCCTCAGGCAGAACAACTCGGGCAAGTGCACGTGCAGCTAATATGGAGGCGACAGAGAAGAAACCTCTCAGCCCTAAGAAGGATGGCCAGAATCTTCCTCTGTCACGAGACGTTGGCTCCGATGATGAGCTTGCCACATACGAAAAGACCCCTCTCAAACCTTTGATGAAGAGTCCCGTTAAACCACCCAGTAGTGTTCGGAAACTTGAGCTCCCGCCCCTCGAAAAAGAGAAGGATGGTGATTCCTCGCAGACACTTGAGCCAGCTGTTCCCTCCGTGCTTGGTAGCCCAGCTCGTAGACCACCTCCCTCTCCTTTTAAGGATATGATGAAGTCGCCAGCGAAGAGAGTTGATTCAGTCCCTTCGCTCACCTTTCCATCGACCAGTACTGAGACGCAAGGTGCTCAGTCACCAACCAAGTCGACCCTGCTTCAGTCTCCTGCAAAGCGTCTTCACATGCCTTTGCAAGCCTTCCAGTTCAGTCAAGAACAAGTGGGCGCTGCTCGCTCGCCTATGAAGATGTCATTACTCAGTACCCCTGCGAAGCGTCCGGTATCGCCTTTGAAACTACAGGGCTCCTCGGTCTCGCGCATAGAACTGAAGCCTCGAGAAGCCTCCGAAGAGAGTACAGATCCTTCTATTGACGAGGAGAACGATACTCATACACCAGGAGAAGAGTCAGAGGGTGTTGATGATGTTTTGGAAGAGGGGAACGATGCCAATATTTCGGAGGAGGATGAAAGTACCCCTTCCCCCACTCAAGAGAAGGCAAATACACAAGAGGACACATACACGTCCATGGAGGAAATTAGTGAGGAAGAGCTGCAGTCTCAGATTCGTGCAGAAATAGGAATTATCTCGCCGAATGAGTCTCCAGCTGTCCAGAAGGCCTTGTCGCCTATCCAAGAGGCCGACGATGAAGATAGCGTTCAGTTCGAGCAAGCTCAATCCCCCTCTACTCAGCTTGCATTCCCAGGCCGTCTCTCCGCTGTCTTGCCACGACACGCCGACCCTGCACTTAAACATAACCCTCTCCCTATTCCAGACCTTCCCGTCTACTCCGCTCAGTTGAACGGCACCGAGCCTCAGAAGTTGGACTCGTCTATGATGAGCAAGCCTCCCCAGAATAGATTAAATGCGGAAGTACTATCAGATTATCTTACGGACGGCTCCAAGGCTACGCCTGAGAAGCAGCCTGTTGAGATGTGTGCGTCAGGATCTGAGGAGGGATGTATTGATGTATCTATGGCGGGCACTTCGGGGCCATCGAAGGCAGATGAGCTATTCCCGGACGCATGTGAGGCCGAGAGCCAGAGTGACATGACCCAATCTGCCACCGAGTCTAAAGGGCAGAGCACGGATGTATCCGAACCTCAACCTGACAAGTGTGAGACCAAAGCTGAGGTACCAGTTTTTTCGGCTTCAACTCACACTACCCCTCCCAAGGCAGCGCGAAAGCTTGCCGCATTTGGTCTCCAGGGGAAGCACCTGGAAAGTGATGGTATGTCCGACTCTGAAGATGAGCTTGCCCTCAGTCATAAAACCATTACCAAATATCAGGACGCCACATCCACTGATACCCAGCCCGCGACACCTGCACCTCTCTTCAAGGGCACAGACAGAAAGATAAGTGAAAGTGCTGCTAGAGCAGCCAGCAGAGCTATCAGGTCCGTGTCTAAGACATCTCAACTCGGGTTCTCTGTTCAACTCGGTGCATGGCGAGCTTCCAGCCCTATTAAGGCTCGCCAAGCCCAGCAAAAGTCTGCACCCCAGACAGAAGAAGAAGACGATGAGGATGAGGATGAGTTCTCGTTGCTCGATGAGAAAGATTTCCCTGTTGTTGAGACTCCGGCCCCCAAAGGCTTTTTCGACGATGAGATGAAGATCCGCGCAGATATGGAGACCCAGGCGGCTATTGAAGCACTTTTGGAAGCGGATATTGCCGCTAAGTTCGACAAACACGACTTTCATGATCTAGGTCTTATGGATGACATCTCACTTCTTACGGAAGGCGATGAAATGTCCCCCCTCGCCGCGAGAGGGAATGACCAGTCTCGCTCGCATGAGGAATCCATCTCAGATGCAAGCCAAGAGTATGGTGACGAGAATGCCGTTCCAATCGACCCTGCTTTGGTCGGTGGCAGGATGACTCAACCTGGTAACCTTGCCCCTGTGACTCCACAGAAGAGAACTTTCGCATCTAGGGAATTTCACACTGTTTCGAAAGTGCCTCTTAAACGTGGTGATGACTCGCCTCCCCGTAGCGTTAAGAGACACTGTTCTACCGTGTCAAAATTTCCTCTTCAACGTCCCAGTCCATTTAGCAATGTATCTGTGCCCTCCCAACGCTCTTCCCATATGGGACTGCAACAGCAAACAGATGAGGAGTCTAGACTTTTCCCAGCGACCCCTTCCAAGTCTGCCGCCTGGTCTTCTGTTGGCACTCCAGCTCGTCCAACACGACCAGACCTCGATTCTAAACTACTAAACGGGGCTATAGTATATGTTGATGTTCATACTACCGAAGGTGCTGATGCTGGTCGAATCTTCGTCGACCTTTTGGTCCAAATGGGTGCCCGCTGTGTTAAGAGTTGGCCATGGAATCCGAGCAGCACCACGGATGGTCAAGTGGATGTTTCCAAGGTTGGCATCACCCACGTGGTGTTTAAGGATGGAGGCAAGCGAACTCTGGAAAAGGTTATTGAGAGCAATGGCGCCGTTCAATGTGTTGGCGTTAGTTGGGTTTTAGAGTAAGTTTATGTCACATTTTCTCAACTCTCGTTAGAGACTAACAGATCTGTAGCTGCGAAAAAGAGAACCGATGGCTGAACGAGAGGGACTATCGGGTTGACACTGCGCTTATCCCTCGCGGTGGTCACAACAGACGGAAGAGCATGGAGCCTAAGGCAATTGCCAACATGAACGGCACGCTTGTTACTCCTATGAAGGTCGGCTCGAGTGTTTCTCGTGATCCTCAGACGGTTCCCAACAATTACATGAGTCGTCGTGATAGCACCGTTTGGATGCGCAGCCCGTCCGACCACGATGAAGACGAAGACGAAGACGCCCCGAGTGAGCCCAGCGAAATGGACTGGGAGAGCACTAATGCTCCTATTCTCACACCTGTCCCCAAAACGCCAGCACCTGAGATGATAGCTAGATTCGCTATGGATATCAGCCCTGGCACACCTACGACTAGTTCTTTCGCCTCGACTCCTGGCAAGAACCAGCTTCTCATGCAGACTTGTCCTCCTAAACCCAACGGCCTCATCAACATTGGTGAAAGCTTTGTAAGCCGTAACCAGGATCCCGTCTCGATGCGCCTGATGGCAGCACGACGAAAGAGTTTGCAGTTCGCACCTAAAGTCGCAAGCCCTCTCAAGAAGCAATGGAAATAGATGGATTAATTGTTTTTACGTCGAGCAACACACCCCAATGTCGCAAGCCCGCCTTCGCAGGGTGGGACCTGAAAGAAGAATTGTATTCGCATTTGCAATCATTGCACTCGATGCTGCCAAGCCTTGCTTTCATTAGCAAGGACAAGGTGAATTATTAGTATTCACAAGCTTGGCATCACCTCGATGTTGCAATTCCTACCTTCGCCGGTTAGGACTCGATTGATCGATTGTACCTGCACTTACTATAAATATTGCACTCGCGGTTGCACGCTCGCCATCAAGAACATACCTCTGGACCATTGTAATGGGTTGACTTTATTTGCTTTCTCTGGCTGTCTGCGATCCCTCTATTGTGGATGTACGTGGATGCCTTGTTGTCTGGTCTATCTTTCCGAGACATTTGACCACACTGGGAGATGATTTGTGCTGTCTGAAATGTCTTGTTTACGTTCTCGAGCATGGGGGCACATCGAAGGAGAATTGCTCGTTGTCCGCGCATTCACAGTTCTACTTATAGAACCCTATGGACGGCTCTTCCTGTTGTCCGAATAATTTCGATTCGAAGCATGAAACACTGGAAGGAATGGTTGTTTGCCCTGTCTGAAATCTGCCTTCCTGGAGTATAGACCTGTCCGGCGGTTATTTCGCATTTTCGGAGTTTCACGGTTCTGGAGCATAAGGCCACGTGAAGCAGTGGCCGCTCGCATTGTTTGAGTATTACTAGAAGCACACAACTTCATGGAAGGCTGGTTGTTTACAGTGTCGGAGTATTCTCGATTTCGAAGCCTAAACCACACGCACGGCTGAATGGTGGCTTGCATTGTTTGTTACTGGTTTTGAGTCATGCACGAACCAGAAGAAGGGTTGTTTTTGTTTTTCATTCATTTGGTTTGGTTGTGCGGTGTTTAAAGAATGGAACGACATGGACGCATTGTTCGCATTAATTGGCCGTTTGGTGTTGAAGAGCATGCATTGTTAGAGTACTTGAAGAGCGGACAACGTTCTGCTCTCGTTGCTTTCTGGGAAGGAAACTCACGATCGTTTGGTCTGGATGGCCGGAAAAGGGAAGCATTCGGAGTTCGGTACAGGTTTGATGAAGACAAAACTGGGGTTGATAGGGTCCGTGGAAATACCATGGGAGGACCTTGTTCTCAATCCTCATTAGGATTCGTGTATAGCATGCACACTCTACCTGTTACAGCATAATCGAGAACATCACGCATAGCTTCATGGTCTTCAACTTTTTTTGAGTGATTAGAATAATTGTCTGGTAATCTGTAGTCAATCAACTACCTAACTACTGGTAGAAGACGATAAGTGAGCGGCGCACCGCACTATGTCAGAAATACAAAAACGCTACTGAAGATCTAGAATTTCTTGCCACGATCTACGGTGACGATGACCATTTTGAACTACGACATGCGCAAACCAGTGGTAAGTTAAGAGACGGTAAACACATCATTGGACCATAACTGGGGCCACGAAGTTCAACGCTGCTAAGCGTGAGATGGTGAGTGGGCGACGACGTCGCTTTGTAGGGGTTTCAGGGCAGATTAAATTTCACCGCCTCCATGCAATAGCCGAGAGCCCAAGGCTCCTGGAGGAGAAGCTCGTCACTAATAGACCCAAGCACTTGCTATCGGTCGGGGTAAGAACAACTCCCGTAAGGCTTTGATCTAAGGTGAGTTTGAAGATGTCGGCTTCTTTGGGTATTGGACCTTCGTAGGAGACTCACACTTGACCGGAGAGTGGTAGTTATGGAAGATTAATAAAGCAAGTTCCCTTCATTAGGCATTTCTCGGGATCTGGTAGGCGGGGAGGGCGAGACAATCCTAATTCATTCTTAGTACTAGCTAGATAGGTGGTGTATCTGTTATCTTTGGTGCTGAAGCTAACCTCTCTACATGATAGGTATTTCTTGTCTTCACTTCATCTGGGTGGAGGAAGTGGTGGGCTGCTTCTTCTGTGTGGGCAGCGGCGGACGGTTCGAGACGCGGGCGAGCTTGATCTCGTCGTCGGGAGAAATGGTGGCGATGTGCTTGTCGCACGACGCGCAGTGGATGTCGATGTTCTCGCACCACTCGCCCGACCTCGGAACACATAGGAGGATGAGGCCTAGCAGACCGCAGCAGAGGAGGCAACACCTATGCCGCCAAAATTAGCACGTGAATGCGGGCGTGAGCGGGAATGCGAAATGGGGAATGGGGAAAACAAAAAGGAGAAGGAGAAGAGCAAGGGACGTACTTTGCCTCGTCTGACGGCTCGGCTACCCTGCGTATCGTCGTCGTCTGCTTGCAGAAGGGACAGCTGACCCATTCGGGCTCGGGATTGGCTGTTCTTTGTAGTTGGCGTAGCGGTGTGATTCTTCTGGGAATGGCACCCTCATCAATTCTTACTGGGGGTGGATAGTCCTTGGGTTGAGCGCTCATTGCGGGAGGGTTGCTACGCGATTGTTAGACAAGTGCTATAAAGAGTCAAAGAAGGGAATGTTCGTACCTAGGATGAGCGACAGGTGCTGGCTGCTGAACTGTAGCCTCATCTTGTTTCTTGTTTACGGCGCTCATGTTTACTGTTAGGGTCCGTGTCGCGATTAGCCGGTTATTAAGAATTTCAAAGCAAGTGAGGAACGCCGTGATGCGATCCGGATTGTAAAGTCATTAGTAGACTATTTATCGCAGAACATGTACAGCAATTGCTCATGCGTCGCATGCTGTGCCGCAATTTCTAGCCTCATTTCCACAATGCAGTATTTACCAACTGCATGAAAACAAGGCGTATCAGACGCATCTATTGCTTGCCCACATACGTGCCCAGACATCCGCCCCGCGACGGCAGCCTGCATCTGTCAGGGCGGATGGGATCTCGAGCGTTGCGCTTGCGTGATACTGCATGATCGAATATCGGTATGACTCTTATCAATGCTAGGTTAGGCTAGTCTGAGAGGAGGGTATATACTATAAGGTAGTATAGAAGAAGCGAGAACGAAGTCGGCACTGAGTCACAGGATGAGCTGAAATAGATTATGGGAAGGTATCACTATTGTAGTCCCATTTGGTTGTTCTTAACCACTGTCTAACAGATGAACATACGCAGTACAGCAGATTATACCGCTATTGTAATGCCTGTAATAATATATATGAGTACCTATTGTCAAGAGTGAAGTTGGCCTGGATACTTGACAATGTGTCTAACCGAGACAAAGACGGGCCGTGCCGGGTGATCGGGGTAGCCCGGGATGAGAGGGTCGATCAACCACCGGTACATCAAGCACTTGCCTTTGGGTAACAGAAATGCTGCCGCATAGTTTGCTTTGCCCTTTTGATAATACGTCATCGTTTGACGATCAGATAGATACCTCCTTCGGCAGTCCTCGTTCGACTGGATATGCATGCTATGAACATTAGCATCCTTGCGCAATAATGAATCGTGATCACGGTTATTTGTTACAGGGCCTTAAGCTGCATCAAGTTGTGGTTATAACATGTTCTCAACTCAAAACATTGAACATACCTGGCAAACCCGCCAGAGACGAGATCGTAGCAATGTGATAGCGTCATATTAGTCTCTGGTGCAACGCTGCCTACCTAGGTATGTACAGTACAGTACTGTAGGTGAGCACATGCATATAGGGGACGGCATTATCACATGCATCTGCTAAGGGGCGGGGCTTCCGGATCAAGATTGGTTAGCTCATCCCCCCAATGGACCCTACATATAATTCGTCTCCACTCCGGAACGCGGAACTTACCTAAGTACAACTTCGCATCAAGCTTGGATGCGATTCTACATCCCTTACATTGCCTACTACTTTCTTTATCCTCCAGGCGACCTGGAAGCATACTAGCTTATTCTAGATATTGTGCAGAGAGCAATCGAGACCTTCCAGTCTGCCACTGTCTCTTTTCTCCCAACGCGAACGAGAACCGACCGACTAATCCATCCACTATTACAATTCCACTATGCCTGTCTCCTTGGTCCTCGCCTCCTGACCTGCCCTGTCCAGCTTCGTCGAACTCGGTACTTATAGCGCAGGGGAGCCTCCTCACAATAATCCTACTAGGCCCCAACCGCTATGACAGACCAAAATGCAAGCTCCTTTTCTCGCCCAAACGCCGCAACGCGACCCCTCGCTAGAAGTTCCCTCCCCCGATCCTCCAGCAGCCATGGTAGCTACGTCACAGGCGAGTCGAGCACGGCAGTTAGTCAGCATCACGACACATCGATAGATGGAGCGACGTTTGGCCGACCGTCACCTTATACCCCCCAAGAACCGGGCTTAGATCCACGATCCGCCGAGCATGGAGAGCATAATCCTATCCATGACACACATCGAAGACGTCAATCACACAAGCCCCGCCCGAGCAGCGGGTTTCTTTTATCCAACAGTATCCTGAATGAGACCACCAAGACAGCGCCCGATCGAAGGAGCGATGGCCGGAGAAGATCCCGTATTCCTGTTGATAGTCGCAAGGGGAAAAGTCCACTGAGGTCTTCCGAGGATTCCGACCCTTTGATGTCGGCTGATTCCCAAGTTACCCCGGATGGCCAAGAAAGGGCCGGGACACACCCGGCGCGAATGTCCACCAGTGGAGCCGACGTCCATGACGATACACCACGCAGTCAAACGGCCAACAGGCGGAGGTCGATGCTCCCCGCGCCACGACCGAGCTCGGCTCCTTTAGACGTTGATTCCACGAAGATTGTATCTATGGCGCTTGATTTGAGCGAGTCTAGGAGACTGGCTTCAAGGAGAAACGTTTCAACTCCCATTCCGCCCCGACTCACGCAACTTCCCGACAGCACTCTCGGACGCGGTCTTAAGCAGCACCTACAGCAGCAACGCCGGAGTTCGCGCAACATCTCTCCTCGGGAGGGTAGGAATCTGTCTCCGAGGATTGTATCGGCACCAAAGATGATCAGCCCCTTACAACCCACCTTTGATCATGATGGCAGCTATACGTATCATTTTTCTTCTTCGACGCTTAACCGAGCCCAAAAAGCTAAGGAGTACATGGAGCTCATGGCTCAATACAGAAGGCTCCTCCTATTTCTCCCTCCGCTGAAACACGAGACGCATTCACGGCCGTCCACATCGAGCCCCATGACAACTCCTAACCAGGCGGGCGCACCTCTTGACCTCGTTCCCAGTTCTCGGAATCGCCCATTGGGTCGTGCGTATAATCCGCTTCAATATATCCGGAATCGGAAGATCCGAACTCGCGAACGGCAAACCATAGACGGAGAGGCTCAAGGATTTGGGGAGGTGCCCAGGGTCACGGACTGGATCGACGAAGTAGCCACTTCCACGGTTTCTGAATCTCCAAAATTACCGTCGTTTTCGGCAGCAGACGAATGCGCGAAGCAGCAGCTCCCATCATCGAATCTTCCTCGACCAGTCACAGCATTGACTAAGCCCAAAAGGCCGAGATTCGAGTGGAGCATCGACCCGGCAGATATGCTCGCAGATATATACTGGCTGGACCAGGACAACAATAGGTTTCTAATTGAGGATCGGCACTATGCCAAGATCTACACCCCCAAGACAGATGTGCCCCAACCGGCGGCCCAGGTGGTTGAACATAACAAGCCTGCACTCAGTACGCCGGTGCCTCAAGAGATTCCAAATAGCGATGGCCACGACATGCCTGAGCGCGATGTTCCACAATCCTTAAAAGCAGATGTGGAGACAGCAATGACAAGTACGAGAGACCGTGCTCGCCAAAAAATTCAAGACTTAAGGGGACTACATCATAAGCACAGTAATTCTATCTATTCTCACCATGACTTTCTCAGATTTAGACGAGGTTCATTATCAGACTCATCAGGGGATGAAAGTGATCGCCGTAGAAGAGGCCGCACTGGTACAATTAGTGCCAGTGGCCAAGATCTGCTTGAGAAGCAGATGAATGAAATGCTTGCAAAAGAATCTCAAGACGAACAGGAGAACGTCGCTGGAGGACTTACTGCTAGCCGCCTTAAACCACTGCCAGCAGCTATGGCTACTCCGGAGCAAATTCCCCAAGTTTCTCGCCCGGGACACAATCGAAAACATTCTTCTCGTATAGAAACCGCAGAGGATAGGGTACCGAATCAAACCCCGCCCATCCATTCTGGACGCACGAGTTTGGAAGTACCTAATCACCCGTACCGGTCTTCGATGGACCTCGATTCGTTACGACCAACGCTATCCGATACAGTGTCAAAGGGGCACGAAAATGGCTATGTGCCAGCCATTGGGATGGATCTATCGCCAATAGCTAGTCGCCCTAGTTCGCCAGCTCGTAATCCCTTTTCGAAAGTCAAGAGTATATTTCGGGATCGCAGTCGGGAGCGTGAAGATCGCGAGAATGATGACAGGGTAACCAGCCCCATTGATCCAATTGGGACGACCAGCGTGTCTGCCCTCCCGGAAGATCCAACTCGGACCCCCAGGCGCGCGAGGTCTAAGAGCTCCACTCGAGAATTTGTCACAAGGGCAACGCATGAAAGTCATAAATCACACCGAAGCATGGGAAGCTTTAGTCTTAGACCTGATGACCAAGTCGGGCTTAGGACAATATTCAAAGGAGGTTCAAAGCTCGATGATATGATACGTGGTGGTGTCTCGAAAGTGACAGATCTCATATGGAAGAAAGACTCTGACTCTGACTCCACGGACGACGATTCGGATACCGATATCCAGAGAGGTCGACCTATAGGATCGGCTTTATTATCACCGGAAAGCCCGGGGCGCTACCACGATAGCCGCCGACCAGTCAAGAACTATATGGATGTCATGCCAAATTTTAAATCGACGACAGATTCGATGAATAAGTCAAGCGCGCACAAAGCAGACGGTTCGTTCGGTCAAATCTTATCTCGACCTCCCAGTAGATCACCGCGCTTTGAGCAGCTCAAACCACCACGTATTGATGTTCGTAGAGCGTCGCCAGATTTGTCTGAATTAGAAAGGGGTACCCCGCGAATATTCATGGACTCCGATATGTCCGAACTCGATTCTAGTTCTCGTGACGTGAGCCATCCCATAAATCGGCCGAGGCAGTCGTCAAAGGAGCTTCAAGATATTCTCACAACGGCCAGCACCGACTCTTTTGTGCCTCCCATGGAGGACAGGACACGGATATCTAAGCATCGAAACTGGATCATCCCCGATCGTGCCTCCTTATCCCAGCATACTCTCATTTCCAGACGTGAAGTGGCGCGTCTTCGTGCGTTATTCCTATGCTCCGGTATCAAGGCCATGGAAATTTCCCGCCGCGCAAACGAGCCTCATTCTCTCTTCGGGCCAGATAGTAAGGCGACGGGCCTACCATGGACTGAGCTTCGCCGTCTCGCACCGAATGAAGAACATAATCTACGCGTGCCACAAGCAAAGCTTTTCCCAACAACGGCTCATATTCTGTCACGTAGTATTGATTGCTCGATACAATCATTCGAGAAATCTGCCTCCGTATTCTCCACGGAAACAACACCACGCTTACAACAACGAATAGATACAATCTACAATAACGTTGCTGTTGATCTTACAAACATGACGCGCTGCGCTGCCGACGAAGCTGATGAGGTGAGCCATGATATGGTAGATTATCAGCGGCTTAAGGTCAAGAGTGTCCTCGATACCATGGATAAGATGCTTAGACGGAGACGTCGACGTTTCCGTTGGGTACGTAGGGCTGGCTGGCTGGCCGTCGAATGGGTCCTTGTCGGCTTCATGTGGTACGTTTGGTTCATCGTCATGATTACGCGGATTGTACTCGGTATGGGCCGCGGTACGGTCTCTATCATCCGGTGGCTCCTTTGGCTTTAATTCTGTTGTACCAGGACTGGGGTTTGGAGATCCCAGCTTCCATCCCCGCTTGCCCTCTCCAGATACTCCTCTATCCAATTACGAATTTGGGTACTCAAAAGTGCTGTATCCATGCTTTACATGGGTGTTCACGCCCCCTTTCCTTTCAGATACCCCACTATGTTTCATTTACAACTGTTTCATTTTTCAACACTAGGTCCTTCTAATTGAATAAGTTTCTTTTCTGGATGATGTACGTTATTTTTCAGTCTGTGTTGACTCGCCGAATCTGTCTGTTACGTAACTTAGACTAATTACGGCGTCATGGGGTTATTGTTGTTGTTGTTTGGCTGGTCTGGGGATCCAGGATACACAAGATAGTCAGTTATGTAAACTGTACCAATATAGATAGAACTTCTTACTTGTGCAATGATAGTAGTCGTCATCGAAATTTAAATTACCGGCCCCTAAAACTATAACAAAACTGCTATTTCGATGCCTGGTCTGGTGTCCCATATCACCTTTTATTATACGCGATGTTTGTACCGCTTTTTAAGCAAACCTAACAACAACGGCTTTTTGCTATGGGCTTTTCGTCATTCTAAAGCGACGTGGATGGCACCTAGGTAAAACTGACTAACAAAGGGTCCCAGGATCTCTAGTAGGGTTGTGCAATGACTTCTATTTTTGCGTAGAGGTTCTAATCTGATGGTGCTACGCAAAGTCCGTCTATATCCATACATGCCCTTCGTTTAGGAATATGATCAATAATGATCGTGACAGGACTTACAGTGGTGTGGGATCTTGAATGGTTCGGAAAAAAACCGTGTAGTGTCAAGCTGGTTGTCCCTAAAATAGAAAGCTTTACCGGCGAAAAGCAGTAAGCATTCCCAAATCCTTTATTGTTATTCAAGCAAAACTTTGCATCCTCCTCTCGAATTTAAATTATATCCTTACTATATACGATGTTTAATGTCTGCTAACCCGCTAGTTCATACAGCGCCGACAAGGCTGGACTTGGCTCATGTATGCGTAAGAGTCCACTTGATACTATCGTCCAGACACACAAGTATTTGTACAGTGCCCCGCTATTCTGGACTCGCAGTCATGAGAAAGTACTGCACGTTGTATGGCAACATCCCGAGGGAGCTTGGGCACGGCCGGCACATACGTTTTTTCCACCATCCGACTTGCCACTCGTCTACGGAGACCCCAGAGCCATGGCCTCATGTATTGGTGGCCTATTGAGTGGACTAAACGGAACACCCTGGTTCCCCTATTGTCCGCAAGAAGCGATGGCTGCGTTGCTTAGCGGTGTATACGATGGCGACTGTACGTACCTGCACAAAACCTCCTCTTCGGGCTAATGTATGCCCAGAAGCCTTTAAACCCCTCATAAATCAAGCTCAAAGTGGCGATAACTGACTCTGAATGTTTTAGTCCACGGGATCCTCCCCGCGCTTCCGAGCACCCAGTCCACATTTCTACGACTGGAGTTACAGTATGTGGATATAAAATACGGGCACAAGAGGACCAGGTTCCTCTGTAGAATCCCCGCATATCGACTAGATATCAATCCAAGAAGCATTGCTGCGGCGGGCAACGGGGGTCCCGGCTGGGCCAGGGGCTTCTGGCGAATGGTTCATATCGATTGCGAGGCTGTCGCTCATGGAGCGCGTAAGTACTGGGCCGACGGAAAGAATCTCCGTCAATACGGCACTCGTGAGGGCATATTGGAGGATGAGGGCTCGGATTGTCATCCCCATTTCATACCTGGCGTCTTCATCGCCATGGCACAGCGGTATCGGGCGAAAGACTGGGATGGCCAGCAAGCTGAAGAGGAGCACGGGCACATCGATCAGCACGTTGCCCCGACATGGCAAATTTTGTTTACTAATGGTACAAAAGATAACATGTATGCTCATCTGTATACTACGCAGGTCCCTGGCTTCATTCAAGATAGTTTTGAGACGCCCGCACGGTTACACGCCCCTATTGCATCGGCCAGCACTCAAAGCAATGCCACCATCGGCCGCGAACTCGTGCACGGGCGATTTGAATTCCGAATCTCCCATACTAAGATCTTGTATATGCCTTCCGAAAACTTCCGACAGCGACTTCGCTACGCCATTGTGATTGATCGTGATCGTTTCGGGGAAACAGTCAGAGATGTATAACGGTTGTGTTCTCACGAATGGAGACAAGGTAACTTTAAGCCTGCCGGCTTCAAAGGCCAAAAAGGCACACACAGAGATGCGAACAACAGCCAGACCATGACATGACCTACACATCATATATAATAAATGCCAAAGGGGAATAAGTCTGCCACAAGCCCAGTACGCGTATAGTTACTGCAGACGGTCAAGTGCTCGACTTGACAACGTTCTACCTTTTGTAGTGGTACGGTATGGTGCTGCAGTCGATATCGTGACAAAGTCGAAGTAGGCATTTAGCTACTTTGAGGCTAAGGCAAGACAAACAAAACTGGAGTTGGGTGTTGTGGTTGGAAACATGACAGCAAAATGGGTTAGGGCAAGCTTTCCGCTATTTTGCGGTAGATGTGCCCATACAATGCAGCCATTGACTCCGATACCGCGTGCCTAGCACCGGCATTTGGCTCCGTTTTGGAATTAAGGCGTTAACCGCCCAGCCTATGACTCGATAATCGGTGCCATTGCTCGCTATTCAAGGCTTCGGCTTCAGCAATTTCTTAAAACCCGTGGCGTACCGGCCAACGACGAGGAGATAACCCATCGCAAAGTCGTCGGGTATAGGCGACAGTCCTTACACGATTCGGAAAGTGCGTCGGCAACTTGTTCGGGGCTATGATAGTCCACCGTAACATGAGACGTAACGAGCAGACGGCTCATGTGGCATCTTGTCGACAAGATATTAAGCAACTGCCTGATCGATACCTCCATCAAACATAAACCCAGCTTGAAACACACGACTCTTACTCATGTATTGCGCGCTGCGAGCAGAAACAGCGCCAGTACGGTTTACGATTCGCCTCGGCGGACGACCGCATCAGCAACAGATTAAATTGCCGAGAAAATTGTCGCAGCTAGCATCACTCCGGACACAATCTTGATAGTTTGGCATCATGGTAAAGCCGATCTACAAAAATTGAGAGGCTGTTTTGAAAGAAGAGGGGCATACCGGCCTTCTGCCCAAAAAACAAGAACGGCATCTCGTTCTTGAAGTCGTTCCGCGACGATCTCGCGATCCCACCCGGCTTCAAGACCTTTCCACTGAGACTTGAATTGGCTCTTTCCGATCTTCGTCCTGCGCCACGATTTGATTGGGTTGAACTAACGGGGTTCGGAAGACGTCTTGCAAACATGGCTTCTAGCTCTACCCTTCGACGAGCTATGCGAGTTGACAGAGGAACGAAACGAGAACTGGCGGCCTAAACATCTTGCTCTAGCCACACAAACATTTATCATAGACTTTTACCAGGGCGAGAAAGACTTACCCTTGGATCCACATCTTTCCCAGCTGGATACATGAGGGAACTAATAAATTGAAGGCTTAATTATGGGGCTCGTTGGTAGGAAGGGTTTGTCCCAAGGTGACATGATTCATCATCCACATGTTAGATAAATTGCGCTAGCTTTGTACCTTGCACAATCTGTAAAATACTAGTTTTTAGGTCTAGTGAAAGTCAACAACTTTCTCTTAGAGAACGCCTCGGCGTAGAGTGATTATGCTGTACCACTGCTAGGACTTAGCCCTAGGATCCCAGTATAGAGCCATTTTTTCCTCCCGTTCTACAATTGACCCTCAGCTCCTACTTCCGTATCTTCCAGGTGATACACCTCGATATTCTCTTCTCTAATGTCTTATGGTAGCAGTCTCTTAGGCGTGCGAGGATAATACGCCGTGAGGTGGACGCTTGGTAATCCTAGAAACCAAGCAACCACGCGATCAAGACCAATGCCACCTCCACCATGCGGAGGCACACCGACCTGTTGAAACGTCGTCAAGTACTCTTTGATGCCGGCACTTTTCGGGTCGACGCCCTTGGCACGGATACGTCCCTCGAGTTCAACCGGGTCATGAATTCGTTGACCACCGGAGAGCACCTCCTGCCCACGGATGAACATATCGAAAGCATTTGTTACCCGAACACCGTCTCCTACCGTAGTACCGGCATCGTCAAGCTTGGCATAAAATGGCCGCGCCGTTTCAGGGAACTTATCAATCACGTAAAAGTCCGTCTTGTACTTGGCGCGGACGACTTGACCCTGCGGCCTTGTCAGTTTCCAGGAGTACTAGCGAGCCGGAAAGGAGATATCTTACAAGCGCTTTCTCTTGGGGTGTACTCATATCTTCATCGTCCCGTACATTTGAGAACTCCGGGGGTCCTTCCTCTCGTAAAAGCTTTTGTGCCTCGGCGAAGGTTAAACGGACTTCTTTGCCTGGCTCCGGAAGGAGGAGCGGTTCCGAATAGTAAACGGATCGGACTGTATCGATTTCGTTCGCACATCGCTCTGGATCGGCGACAAATCCGGTTAGAACATGTACACAAAAGAAATGTTTCCGAAAGAATCTAGGGAACTACCAGGTAGATGGATGCTGACCTTGGATTCCACGGAAGATGGACAACAGCACGCCCTCTAGTGTGGAAAGAACTTCGGTGTAAGAATCCTTGATTTCCATCTCAAGATCAAGCCCGGTAAACTCGGTCATATGCCTCGGTGTGTTTGAATTTTCGGCTCTGAAAACAGGGCCTATGCTGAAGACACGCTCCCTGCCTCCTGCAATCTCGAATTGTTTGTAGAATTGGGGTGATTGGGCGAGAAAGGCCTCCTCGCCGAAATATGGGAGTCGAAAAACATTTCCACCGCCCTCAGACGCTGCGCCGATAAGGCAGGGCGGTTCAAATTCTTTGAAACGGCGGGATTCGAGGTATGTACGAAAGAGCCTTTTGACTTCGATGCGGATATCCTGTGCCGTATTAATAAGTGCCCAGATTATAATCCATGACTAACACCGACGTACCGCAATGGCCTGCTGAACAGGAGCGCGTTTGTGTATGGCAATGTTGTCAAGATGGGTCAGCATGCTTGCAGATGGTGTTGTATTCTCGGCAGCAGCTTCAGCAGCTTTCCCGGCATCAGCGTCTCCCACTTGGGCACTCTCGTCGCTGAAATTGACGATGGGCTGACTTGCGGTCCGTATGGTCATGCCGAGCACGGCGGGGGCGGGGGCGAGCACGAAGCACTTTGTAATGTGAAGCTCGAGCCCCGAGACTCGGCAGCTCTTGACGGGCTCGAGAGGCTGCTTCACCTTGGCTTCGACGGCCACGAAGCTCTCGGGGTTGATGTTGGCTACCCATTTCACCATCTGACGACTGACAATGGGCTCCTCCTCAGAGGCCATGATGACGCCCTGGATGTCCCAGTTGCCGCCCTTGCGGAGCTCGACGAAGCCCATCTTGGCGCTCTGTATCCTAGACACCTGGAGGAAAGAGCGCACGACGACCGTCTTTCCAACGTAGGTTTCGTCCAGGGCGCGTATTTCGACTTCTGGGGCATCCTGACTGAAGGCGGGCGGCGTGGTCTGTCTGTTCCCATAGTTGTCTTTGGCGGCGTCATCCTCGAGCTTGGCGGCCGCGGTGGCGGCGAGTTCTGCAGCACGCTGGGCCTTCAAAGCCTCCTTCTTGGCCTTAGCCTCGGCCTTCTTCGCGCCCTTCTTTGACGTCGGAGCGCTCGACTCTTCCATGATGCCGGTGTTTGTCGTAATTGGTGACTGAGGGCAAGACACAAAAAAACAGTCATAGGGTTGAGGGGCTAAGGGGCTGAGGGGTGGAGGGGTAGGTACTGTAATGTGGGGCATGGTTGGAACTGGCAAAACGGATCGGCGGCAGCTAGGTACGACCAGAGGGCGGTCAGGGGAGGCATAACCCGGCTTTAGGGGGGAGGTTTTACTGTACCGCACCGCCATGATGAGTCAGCAGGCACCCGTCCTGCCGCCGAGTGTTTAACAGTGTGATGAAATGAAGGCTAATAGAACTTGGAAATTGATTTATGTTGACATTATACGACGTGGAATTTATGAATTTGCTTCTCTCTACTGAACACTGAACAATGATGTGAGGCAGGATTCTACAGTTAGTAAGTCACTTAATAAAGTAGTAGCCAGGCACATAATCATGAATCATGATTCAATAAGAACGTTCGTAAGTTACATATCCAACCCGATCCATATAATACGAGCAGCATACTACTGATTCAGCTGGCCCGCGAATTGCCCATATCTTCTAAGACAAGAAGTTAAGAGACTGGCATGTCGACAATGAGGGGCGAGGCTATTTAGATATAAAAGCTATAGATCGCCTGCCTAACTGTAGAGGCAATTATGCCCATCTAGCTGTCTTAACTGTATATAATTGTCCTTAAACCTAGATGCATAGGATAGAACTGTCGTGGAGTTGATCCATGCACACTTTTATTATTGTTCGATATTTAATATTACTTGGCACCCTGGTATTAGAATTCATGCTGAGCTTAGGTTTAATCATATTTCATGGAGCAAACGAGGGTTAAATTATTCCCCAGAGGTCATGACTTAGTTTCCAAAAAAAAAAAAAAAAAAGTAGGTAATGAGTGACTCCGATGATTGGCCAATTCCAATCATCCCTCTAAACACCATCAGTCAACCCCGCCACATAAACGTTTCTCAAACTAAATTGTCGGTTCACAAACTTCACCTCAATCCAATCATGTTCTTGTGCTCATTCCATATCCACCAATCGAACCCCCCCCCAGTGTCTTGTTTCCAGAACCATCGAAATCAAGGTTTCATCTCGCGTTCGCGCGCAGCTTCCTCCCACGAGTCTCTCCCCGAGCCACCACCTCCCTTCCCTCCGTAGGAACCTGAACCGCCCTGGTTGGAGCCCCCTCCATTGTTCCCTTTGCCGCTGCTGCCTCCACTACTTCCTTTGCTACTACCTTTGTTTCCACTCCCACCCTTCTTGCCGCCAGAAGAGCCACCGGTGCTGGAGGCATTGCCTTGTAGTGCGTATCCAGGCATTGTTGAGATGTAATGGCCGAACTTCGGGCTTTGTTTGCTTCTAAGGTGGATTGATTGTGTATACGTAATAAGAATGTTTGTGAGGGTAATGGGATGTTCCTGATAGGACTTGGTGTTGGTGTTGATATAGTTTCGGGAGGTGGTTTGAAGTTTGAGGAGACAATAAAAGGGATAAGGGGTTCGAGAGAATCTTTTTATATGCTTCGTAGTCTGGTGGCAAGTGTCACAACCCAAGAGAAGCTTGTACATCCTCGAATCCAAAACTCCAGAACCCGCATTTATAGATGTGAGTAAAGACGTGTATGAAGAAGGCTGTGTCTGTGTCGCTGATATTGAGAACACGCAAACGCGGCGTCACCACAAATGTTCTCCTTTCAAACAACGGAAATTTATGTATACAACCAAGAACTACCCTACAATGTGCGTAAACCCTCCACAGAGCAACGAAGATAGTCGATACATGCCAATATACGACACCCCAAATAACCTTACCCACAGAGCGTGTCACTCGCGTCGCTAGTGAGCATCGCCCCGTGGAAATAATGAATGTCTCACGAATACGAAAACAACTATAGGGACTATAGCCCCCAAGCTAAACAGATTCCAGTGTTCTCTCATACACCGCGTAGTATGATTACGGAGTAGCCTACGTGTTGAATCAGCCACACTGGAAAGTAACTTGGGGGCGCGCAACAGTGTTTATTTATACCACCAACCCCATAAAGTAGGCAAATAACTCACATTGTTGTTGTTTTGTGAAGGTCTCTCAATGGCCTTCGTGGATCTACTCTGACTACATACATAACTCCCTTTGTTGTGCGTGTTACCTGTGTATGCCTTGTGACAGCCTCCTTACGGCCGCAGGCAAGGTCAGTGATTGATAACTGATCAGAATACTACAGGGACAAGAGATTACAAACACGATATATCGCCATTCATACTAGAAAGAAACAGGTTTTAGTCTACCATTTTGGTGCTGATCTTCATCTTAGCACCCGCGTGTCTGACAGGTACCGTTCATGCAACTCGATCAGGTCACAATAATGACTGCCCCCAAAGAAACGCTCCATATTATCACCGTGATAGACCCGAAAACTGCTACATGAACTCAAGGCGAAACCTACGTGTTGACATCTTGAAGGTGGGCCAAGAGCATCTTCGTGATGGTCATGAGTCTGGGTTTCATCTCATGATGGATGATCTTGCTAGCTTAGCTTGCAAATATCAAAGGAGTAGTTGGCTCGATTTGGGGGCCCGGCGCTAAATTGTCTCTTTGTAACAAGGGCTTAAATGCAAGGGCTTGTAAGGGCAGTCGTATTGTGGGATAATCTTCTATAGTTTTAGGAATGTTTTCTTGATTACTACCCTGATTACAATATACCTACCGAGGTACTTAGCTGCAATCAAGGGAGAATATGCAGGTCACGTGTTTGGAATCAACAAACTTTACACTAAGCTAGAACCAATAAAATAGGTTGCTGGCGATCTAAAATATAGTTCATGAAAGAAAGTGAGTTTTCATTGTTGCAACTAGTCATTAATTGAAATTATTTGATCGATCTTCGACCAAGACCCGGTGTTGAACCGATTCTCCCTTATTGCTCACTTTAGGAATCATACACTATGAACCCTAGACCGCCGAAGTATGGCAGCACGAGGGAACGGTACTTGTCTCGGTGTGTCTCGATGTACTCATGGAAATCTCGATACCCATCTGCCGCTGATGTAACATGATCTGCTACAATCACTGCCCCCTTTTTGAGATTGGGTTCCAGTACGCGCAGAGTTGGCAATATCATCGGAGTCCAAACTAATTATTTGAAATATCAAGTAAGTATGCGTCAATGATGCAAACGGCAGATAAGAGGATGAGAAAGGAGAAAAAAAACTTACTATCGAACAGCACAAAGTCGATTTCCTTGGGTAAGTCAGAGGCCAAAGTCTGTCGTAGGTCGCCTTCGCGCAACTCTATCCACGGCTCCACCTCCTCTCCTGCATCTTTCCAGTGCTGGCGCGCGAGGGCGATCTTGCTAGGCTCGTTCTCCGTTGCGATGACTTTGGCGGCCTTTCTCTGCTCAGGAGCCAACTTCGACGCATTCTGTCCGACAGCCAGGGCCAAATAGATGGTGCTCAGGCCAAAGCTGGTACCTGCCTCAACGATACGCGTAGCTGACAAAGTACGGCAGATATGATAGACGAATAGGGACTTGTCTTGCTCCAGGGCTATCATCTTATCTCGCATCAAGTCATCGAATTGACGCTGGTAGTTCGCCAGCGCGGCGGTGTCGTCTGCAGCACATCCTTTCATCAAAGCTTTGAGCTTTGTTAGTTCCCCGTCGGGCTTGTTCAGCTCCTCCTCCTGTGCGAGGGAGTCAGCATGTAGGCGAAGAATCAAGGCTTTGACTCGCTCCGACGCGTCAAGCGTAGACGATGCGTCGATCAGTGGCGCCATCTCTTCAACTTCAGGGTTCTTGGTCCGTGTAATTATTAAGTTGTCCTGGTCATGATGATGATTCTTTACCGGGCCATGCGCCTCTACTTAAGCTGCTACGTGCTCTGATTGTATCGTAAAGGGCGTAATGTTGGCATGCGTGCTGAGAAAGAATGAGTCACATCCAACTACCCGGAATGCCGAATCACGGTTTCTCCGCGGGATGTAAATATTATATTGTCGAGTCAAGTCGGCTCATTTGGCGATGCGCAGGCACGAGCGCGTCTTCCCCGCAATCACACTGCAACACAGGGTCAAAGTATATACGATCTCACGGGCTAGTCCCGCGGACTATGGTTATTATGGTGTTTACATGCCGAGATAAAATTACGTTATATGCTTCTTCTGATCTAGCATAATCCAGCCCCATAATAGAAGACCCCTAGCGGATAAGTGCGAGACTTCTTACAACGCTTTAGCTTTTAGCTCACCTATATTCGTCCGGTCTCCTGTTGCATGGCGAATACTATACGAGAGCGAAACCGGGACCGGAATAGGCAAAGAGAAGCGAGACTACCTGTTCGGACATACTGTATAGCTATAGATGTCTCACTTGATTAAATAAGGCCCAAGACTTCCATGGCCCTATTGACTCGATAAATGATTATTATGGCAAGTTTCCGAGATTTCGGGTTTTCTTGAGAGTGCGCGGCGTGGGAGGCTATTTTAATAATTTTATATAATTTACTATTGCTTAATAGTTTTCCTCGCACGTTGACGCGTGTGATAGTTCAGCTGCATCCGATGACCGGGACCTCTGGACTGGTGCTCGGTGTCGTGTATGCAAATGTTGACCTCTCACGACGACGGAACGAAAAAAAGGTGTCAAAATGTAGTGGCGGCATGGATCGGCTTTGGCCGGAGCCGAAAGCTCTCGTTGCATTCGGGAGCGGCAGTTTTCCGCTGTACATCGATACATTTTGTGTAGAGAGCAATTTTGAATTCTTGTCCGTATAGCGCTTTCTTCACTCTGTAAGACTAATTAGGCTCTGTGACAAAACTCTAAACTTATCTAGTAGAGTAAGCCGATCGTAGTATGCTATAATTAGTAAATCAATGTTGTGATCGATTAACACCTTAGTCAAAAACACCGGTATTACCGGTAAAAGCCATATGGAGATCAACAAGTGTGGATCCCGGCGATTCCCACCGCCTACCTACGGAGTGTGATTCGCGCTCCGGTCCGATCTACGGAGCAAGTCGCAGGAGAGGACAACAACAATAGAATTGGTTATCTCGAGTACTTGATACGCTTATAGACCATGGCGAGATAAAACTAAATTATTACAGGCTGCGACAAAGATCAAGACGACTAGGGTTTGGTCCAAAAAGGGAGGAGCTGGGTATTTTCAGAAACTTACCCCGTGGTGATCATAGCCGGCTTGAGAACATCCATCCAGGTTTGGCCACATTGACTTGTCGCGTTGTCACGATGGGGTTAAGTACGACTTGAATAACTATTGCAGAAGCATGGATGAGAAACCTATTAACATATACCTTCTCGTAGAAGCCTGCTGAAACGCAGTGTGCTGTCTTTCAACAATTTTGAGCGCAGTAGAGCGTAGAACAGTCAAAAGTTACAGAGAAGACTAATAAAGCTAGAGACCCCTCGAAATGCATGAATGAGCATATAGGGGTCATAAAAGGTGAATGCTATGAGAAGACGATTCCTCTATATGGATACTGCCTATCATCCATCCACTCTAGCCGCCGGCTTGTCTTGAACATAGCTGACACCATTCCATAACGGGCCACCTGGATATACATAATCTGTGTCGAGACTCTCGCTTCGATACATTGTTAAGGTAGTAGTCAGACCTACTCATTAGATTAATACCTTGAGATCGATGCAAATTTGTGACTCTGGGGCATAATTACCTGGCGAAAAATGAGCAAGGGCTTCTGGAATAGACACGCCCTTCGGGAGCGCTCCGACTTCGCCATCGGTCTCAACCTCTATCTGCGCACATGTTGCGTAGAGTTGTGCTGGCCACTCGGTAAATCCCGGTTGAATAACACCGGTATTTACCAAATCGAATCGAAGGAGATATTGCCCCTTTGGCGTCTGCTTAGGAATATTAAAAGCGAGCTATGCTGCGTTAGCTATTACGCCTCGGTTTTCGGGAGAAGGACTAGGATTTATTTTTAGCTTACTCGTCCTGGGAGACGGTATGTACCATTCGCATAGCGGTCGCCGTTCCATGCTAGCCAGTGGATAGGGTTGATTACATCGTCCGTTATCTCCATACCCAGAGTATGAATCTTAACCCAGTCCCCGGAGCCATCGTATGTACGGACATCTTGGCCCTCGGGAACCTTGGAGAGATGCGCAATGAATGGTCCCTGATGATTGAGATCCATGATTTTCTAATGCGCTGATCATTAGCTGGTGAAACATATCAGGGCTATACTTTGTGGTTATCGCTATTCTATGTGCTACTCACAATTTCCGGGTCCCCCGTGAACTGAATGCAACTTCCTTTCTCATAAGGACAGTTATCCCAGATTATCTGCGACCAGTTCTCCGTAGAACGCACGTGTGCGACCTCGATAGCATCACCGCCACGGACTTTGAGGACCTCTGTGTCGGCTGCATGAAGCATGTCTATAACACTTAGAGTCAGTTGCTACCATTTTGAACGTCGCCTATAAAGTTTTAGAAGCTTCTAGATAGTATTTTAGCCCAAAAGGTGAAGCTTGTATTCTAAAGCTTGCCAGAATAAAAAGAAATTAGTCTCGAGGATCACTCACTATCGCGCCCACAGCGAACAGATTCAGCTTTATCGGTCGCATACGTAGGGTCCGTGTAAGCTCTCCAGTTATAGTTCGTATTAGGAGTCCATTCTTCCTCATACGGCGTTGTTTTGTTGCTGATTTGGTTAGTAGTGAAATTACCCCAACGCAATGAGAACGTTATTAATACCGAATAAAGCGTGTAGGAGCCTGCCACTCCCCATTCACAGCAACACGCAGAAAAGCGACTTTAGTTGTTAATTAATATCCTTAATTAACATCATCAGGTGTGAAAATGCTGGCTTACAGTGACATTGGCTTAGCGGAATTGCTGCTAACAGCGCTGTGATATATAGTTTCAACCCCATTGTATTAATCAGGTGAGATTACCAAGGGCAATCGGGCTTTTGGATGTGAGCTACAATCATGTCAAAGTAGCCTCCTATGGTATAATTTATATATACTTATATGCAGGAGCTTGCCGCAGGATGAATTGGTAATCCTCTCGTTCATTCTGGGTATCAAAACGTCTACTAGACAGCAATACTACCCAACGCTTATCCACTACTTTGCCAAATTACACGGTAATCAAACGAATAACCTAATAATTGATGGTCAAAGATTGGAGGAGCATGGTCAGTATGCTGCCGGTTAATGCCACCCGATACCTTTTGGCTCTCTACCGGCAGCGGATTCAGCCGGAGCCACCATTGGATGCCTAAAATAACTGCAATGGAGGTTCACTTCCGGCGATTTATAGATCTCTATTGGCCCCTGAATAGATGCCTCATTGTCAATTAGTTAAACTGCAACTGTCACGCATCGAAGCGCACCGGGCACCTCTTTCAAGAAATCCTGAGATGAATTTCCAAGAGTCGCCAAGAAAGGTCGAGTCTGTATTATAATGATAGCAACACTAGTGATAAACATTAACTAGAAATTTGATACTTCCTTAGCTGAATTATTATTAAACAATTTCACTCATGTTTCTCACCTCGCATCAGAGTAGTTTTCTTCTATTGGTAGGCAAACGAGGCGTTGTTAATAGTCTCTCATTCCAGTTGAGAAGACCTGCAGATGAGTTCAGAGTTTTCAACTTCGAATATCCTGTATTAGTCTAAATCTCCTTCACATCAACTTGGGGCATTGGATATAGGATTAATCTTATTGGTGGAGAATTTTAGTTCCTCTAGACAAATAGCTCTGCCAAGGTCTATTGATGTCTCCTACAGATGATGCGTTGTAGAGGTACATTCTGCTGCATATGTTACATCACAACTACCATACTAGCTTTCCGAGGCAAATTAGCTCGATTCTGTCGAGAGAACCGCCATTTTTACTGAAACTACCTATTTTGCCCACTTTTCAGGGCTATACTCACTCAGATATGAGTTTACACCATTTCGGGCTTCGTTTCCACGTACAGATGCCCCGCACCAACGTAACCACTCGTTTCCATACTATACTTGTCCACCCTTTCGGCTCATTATCTATTTTTATCCGTTTCTTAGAATCTCTTTTCACAAGTTCTTAGATCTTTCCTAGGGGACTATAGAGTTCAATAGATGACGTCGTGGCTATTTGACTGCGTGGCCTAGGTCTCGACCAGTGTGTCATGTGCTCAACCCCGCATCCATCAGCAACATGATACTATCTGACCAATACTTACGGCACCTGCGGATTTTCTAGTGATGCGGTCTTACATACTGCAGGTCAATCGTTAGGATCTTGTAGTTTTGTGGCTATGCAACAGCCAATGCTACCTTGCTTCTCTAATGCATCGACCCCCTTCGATGATCCAGTCTGCCTTAGGCTCACTCAATAACCAAGAACTGCCCTTATCCTCTATCTTCAGCAAGTACTAATCTTGCCTTCGTCGCTTTTCTTTTGCTCCGGCCGACTTCTAGTACCTGAACTATCACTCAACAAGTCAACAAGGGTAATCCTCATCATGTTTAGTCCAATGAAGAGTGGATGAATAGCATGGCATTCGAATCTAAGGATCCGATACATACAACGCCCGTGTTCCATCCTAGGAAGGCTAGCAAAAAATGGAAAGATCTACTTCGCTCGTGGCGTTCCAAGCCACACCGCCCGACTCAAATTCAGTGTCCCCGTTCTCCAAGGCTTGATAATATTGAGGAACGATGCCATAACGGGGAATTAATCCTGTTAGAGCCCGAGTATGAATTACCCAAGGATGGCACCCAAATGTCACAGAAAAGCTATCAACTTGAGTTAGCCGGCACGTCTCAGGCAGTGTTGCTCAAGTGTAAATCACAGAACATCATTTCCAACTGTCTACAGACCGCGAAAGATCCTTTTGAGCCCGGGGCTCACTTATCAACATTGGAACATATCTGGACCCTGGCCATAGGCAACCTATTGAATGGATCCGCTGAGCAAAATGCATCAGCTAGATGCCTACAGGAGCTTGCTACGTCAAGCGGAGAAGAATTCAGAGATGGGATCATTGACGGCGCCGGCATTATGAAGCACCTAGAGTCACTTGCCAAAGCTAAGAGAAATCATATAGCGAAGCGAAAGTCTACATGGGACTTCAATCTTCTTGGTCAACAATGGAGCCTGATTGAACTTGCCGGGAAAATAGTCAGATGGTTCGATCGCTTCAAAGAGGTTGGGGACGTCATCGCGAGTTTTGATCCTCACCATATCGCTCTGCCTTGGGCTGCTATACGCTTTCTTCTGCAGGTAGTGTCACTGTCTCCGCCATACACATAAATACCATACCCTAACTAGCACTATAGGCCGTGACCGCGAGTCAAGAACAATCCGGCCTATTGTGCATTGCAATTGATCGGGTTTTGCATCTGCTTTTCCGTTGCGAGATTTACGCGCGCCTCTACTTCGGCCAGCCTCCTGGAGCAAAACCACGCCCTTCTGTAGACATGTTAACATCCTCCATGACCGAACTGTTTACCGACATCCTCTTATTCCTTACCCTAGTCATAGAGAGATTCTCGAGCAGTTCTGTTCGGGCTGCTATCAACGGTACATTCAACATACGTCAAATAACTGACAACTTATCAGCACTCACAGAACTCGAGAGGCGCCTTGATATAAGTGCCGGCATGTGCCATATGGAGGAAGAGAGCGAAAGAGGAACGAGTTTTAAGAATCTATGTTTGTTGCTTGATCAGAGCCTTTCTTGGCAGGGAAACCAATTAGGAACCATCTGTCAAACGCTTCAAGAAGATGACATGGTCAAGATTCTTCGATGGATATCCAGCATTGCTTATGAGACCGACTTCATCAGCATCAATCAGACTCGGTTAGCAGATACATGTGGATGGCTAGGTAGGCACCCCAAATATCTCGACTGGCTTGAAAGAGAACGCTCTTCTATTTTCTGGCTACATGGAATTCGTAAGTCGGTCGTGAGAAGATAACAGAGGGCTATGAAACTAATCTATTATACTTGAATCAGCTGGTGCTGGCAAAACCTATCTTGCAAGCAAAGTGGTTGATACACTATCCCAGAAGATAAGGTGGCGACAGGACGCCAGCATCGCTTATTTCTTCTGCGATCGCAACCGGTATACCCATCAAGATCCCCAATCATTGCTTTGCAGTCTTGTTCGACAACTCTCTTTAACAACCAACCAACTTGGCATCAGGCCGTGTACAACCGACATTTACAATAAGAAACGAGCAAACGGCTTTGCCTCGAATTGTTTGACTATTAAAGAGTGCCTAGAATTGCTCGTTGAGCTGACGAATAGCTACAAGCTGACATATATCATCATAGACGGCCTAGACGAATCCGAGCTAGAGACTAGGGACAAATTGATGGAGGTTTTACAAAACCTCGTCTCCCAATGCAAAACAACTGTTAAACTCTTCATATCCAGTCGTGAAGATGAAGACATCAAGCAACAATTCAGAGACGGCCGAGACCTACGAATCACAGCTACAGATAATCAAGCCGATATAGAACGGTTTGTCGTCTCGAGGCTCGACATAAATCGTTGGTGTCAAAACAGTCTCAGCAATCGCACACGAATGAAGATAATGCGCACCTTCACAGAAAAAAGCCAAGGCATGTGAGTGTAAAGTGTATCATTGATGTGTATGAGCCGTCATCACTTATCAAATGCCGCAGGTTCTTGTGGGCAAAGCTCATGATGGATGGTCTCCTAAAGCTCAAGCTTGAGAAAGATATCCTCCAATATGTTCGAAACCTACCACGAGGAATCAAGGGAGCTTACGACAAGATATATCAGGAAATCCAGGATCGTGAAGGCAGTGCTCGTAAAATTGCTGACAGAGCCTTCCAATTTCTCATGTGCTCTTGGAAGCCGCTACAGCCGGAAATACTCACTGGTTTGATCGCCTTAGATTTGGAAATGCCCGACTGGGACGCGGATCGATGCCCCATATCGATTGATTACGTCTTAGATGTCTGCCGAAACCTCGTCGTTGTCACGGTTGAATCTAATATTTGCCGATTTGCCCACTTGTCCGTACAGGAGTACTTTGAGCAGAATCACTGGTCAAGAGACCATGTCAATATTCTCATGTCACGAATCTGTCTACAATACTTCACCACTAATGAGCCGCTATACGACAAACCGACATGGCGCATGCTTTCATCATGGAAAATCCCTCCACCATCACGTAATCCACAGGTAGAACACCGAACACGTTTGCGTACATTATGCCGAGACTATATGGCCGGATGGCCATATCACTGGGTCCGATTCAAGGACCATTCGAAAGATGAAGAGCTTTATGGACTTTACCGTAAGCTTCTTGGTGACCTCCTCCGCCCTTCGAAATACTACATCGACTGGATCAACACAATCCCGCGGATCGACCTAAAAATAACGACAGACCTTGTCAGCACCGCACAGCGCTTCGGAATGGACGTCACGCAATCTTCCTTGTTCACGTACTGTTTCCTAGGTACCGATCAAGCCGTACAGGATCTCTTCGAATCCAATATTCTAGATGCTAAAACAGTAAACTGGTTAACTACGAATCTCTTCAACCTGGCCACGGACAGAAATGACTTGGAGCTTTGCAAGTTGTATCTCTCGATGGGTGTCGATGTGAACAAAAGCGCGGGCTCGATCTACGTCAGACCACCCCTACACCTTGCAGCCAAGCACGGGGCCAGTCACATCGAGATTGTCGAGTTCCTGCTCGAAAACGGCGCCGATCCTAACATCGAAACAGATTACTTTGGTACTGCCCTCGAAGGGGCATTGGACAACGAGGAGCCAAAGGCTTTAGTAGAGCTCCTGGAGAAATACGGTGCCACATTAGGCTTAGATAAGTCGCTTCGTCAACGAGACCTTCTGGCATTAAAGAGTTGCGATGCATCGGACTATTAGGTGTTATAAGACAGAGATATTGTCACAGGTTCAAGCTCTTCACAGATATTTCGCAATATCACATCGATCGGTTAATTAATTAATGGATAAAGAAACAATCTCGGAGTATGAGATGGGTAGGTCCAAAACTGAAATGCTAACTAAGTAATTGTCACGCAGTATATGCCTATATACCGTTATTTCCAAGCTGGCGATAACGGCGTCGCTTTTCCGTCGGAGTAATATTATCATTTGCGTAGAAAAGCAAGGAAAAAAGCAAGATAGATCTGTGCCTTGTTGACCTTTGTGCTAAAATACATATACTACTTTCCGAAGTATCAGCCATATTGTCTCTACATATACGCATATCACACAGCCAACACCAAGTATCAACGTCTACCAACCTAGCGAGAAGACATACAGCTTAACACCTAATAGTCATCGGCCGGCGAGGTTCACGAGCCCTGTAAGGGGCCTACCACCGAAAGTAGTCGAATAGGGGTAGACTGAGGTACGGACCCAAAGGACATGGCTATAAATGAATGGCAAAGGGCGAGGTTACATCGAAGGATTAATCAGGAAGCTAAGGACCCTTTAGACCCAAAGAGAATTACTAGTTGAATATGAACACTGTTCCACGCCCTTGATCACAAGCCCATGTCACATCAAAGACGATCTGGGCCAAAGTCACACCGCATCAACCTTCGAGGGAACCCGCTGATGTCATACACCTGTGTGTTCGAGACCAGGCCCGATAATCGGAGACATATCAGCGTCGATGTCTCCTTATCTGCTATGGGCACAGTTACCGGGACTCCGTCGAAACGCCCTTCTGTGATCATCTGTTCAACTGGAAGAGGGATGATTTGGTCTTCATGATCCGTGTCGATCACTATGAAGGCAGCAGGCTTCGTGCATGGCATTAGGAATTGCCCCAGTTTTTTTATGTCGTCTTCAGAACCGCCTGAGAGGCGACATTTGATTTTCCCATTGACTTGAATGGATGAGTGCCGCTCTTTTCTTGCGTCACCAACACGTTCGAAGTAGAAAGAGCTTGCTATGAGGGAGCAGGCAATACGATCAATTTTGCCAGAGTTCTGAGCCCACGACTTTGTCTTTTGTCTCAGATTCAATAATGATCCCACGTCATCCATAAGTGGTGTTATCCCGAGATCTGGGTTGAGCCGATATGACAACTTGCACAGAGCAGAGTTTTCACCCACGTTTTGGTGCCACGTCTTCCACCGTTTCTCGGCGTCAAGGGTCAGCCGTATCTGGTTTCTCACTATAGTGAACAGTATCTTGATGAACGATGGTTTGGCAATAACCTTTGGCATTCTAGATAGGCGATCGTCTTCTGGATCGTTATCATCGTGCTGGATTCCCGTGCCAATGGAGATCACAATATCCGGGGTTTCGCACAAGTTCTCAGCATGGGCAATTCGTCGGGCTTCTTCTGCCGCTATCTCGATGGGATTGTTGAATAGAACTGCTCCATCCATAAAGTCTGGGCTTGTTTTAGTTTTACTGAATGAGGTAAAATAGCCTGGCGCGGCTGATGTTGCTCGGGCACTAGATGATTATTAGAGTTAAATAAACAATGTCGGGCTTCCTTTTCATAACCTAGACTTACGCTTCCCAGACACGGAACTCGTCCTGTGGACTTGACGGCCTGTACCTGCTATATGCTTGCGAGGGTGAAGGTTTCGAAGATATCGGTGGCGGACTCTTGCGAACATTATAGTTTGAGATTATATATGGTTTAGTCCCAGCTGCTGTTGTTGTAGTGACGGCAACTTTTAAGGGTTGCGCTTCGTGGGCCTCATGAGAACCAAATATGAAGCCCGTACCCAACGACTTTTCGAGCACCTCCAAGAGAGGTTTAGTCTCATATTTGCTCTTCCACATCAACAGTTCCAAATGCCTTAGGCCTCGATATTTCTGCCCTTTGCGAGCAGTAAAGGCTTGCCGAGCGAGATCCTCGAACTGCCTTATGCACTTCTCGATATTCCACAGCTTGTGGCCAAAACCCAGAGCAATGATGCCGCCGGTACTATGTTTATGTTAGTGCAAGGGCTTTATATATCACTTATAGAAGCTTTTCTACCTTGTCCCAACCACCAAGTCGAAAAATCGTTGAAGAGGTATACCGATGTGATTTTCAATAGCTTCAAGCAAAGTGAGCTCAACGATGCCACGGACGCCGCCCCTTTTGCACGCTAGACATTAGATGCGGAACTATATACTCATTATGGGATGTCGACTTACCCGTCAAGTGATAGAACTCTCAGGCCGGAGTAGGCTGGCGCGAGTTGGAAGACGCTTGGTACGTTCAACTTCGGCAAGTGAGACACTTTGTTACACACCCCTTGCTCTCCAGCCATTGGGCAATCTACCACAACAAGCTGTGTTCCATTCTCGAGGCGGCCAAGATCCATTGCACATTGACGACAGAGAATGTGCCCGCATGTGAGTGTGTATTGGGGTGGGTTGAACAGACAGGCTAGGCAGATGGAGTTACAAAACAAGTTGTATTCCACTAGGGGCCCATAGAATTTCTGGAGGTTCTGCCTTTGTATATTTCCGCGTTCTACCCTGGAGCTTCCACTGCCTATCCAAAGGTTGTCGCGCATGTCATCAAGCTTTTGCCGAATCATCCTATCCCAAGCAAACGTATTTGGGTCAAATTTGTGCTGGAAGGTGCCGCCGATTTCCCTGATGCCTAGTAATGATGTATTCTTTTGTCGATGTGTCTCTCCGTGAGTCTTTTGGGTCTGTTCGCATTTGAATGGTGGCTGGAATGCTAGTTTTGGAAGACTGAAGCTGCAACGTGAATAGGTGGTGTGATACTTTTTAACGACAAACCTACAAAGACTCTTGTATGACTGTTTCCCCGGCTGCTTTGACGCTGGAGAACGCGATTGGTCGTCGTGGTGTGAATCAGTCATTGAGAACTGAGGAACTTCAATATCTGTTTACACGCTGGAGTTAGTAATTACTGAAAAGAGTAAGATTTCAGCTGATGTTTCGGGAGCGTGCAGGTGCAATCAGGCCCTAAACATGCCAAAAGGGGGAATTAATGACCCCAGGGCACTAACCAAACCAATCTTGGGGCCACCCTGTAATGGAGATTATTAGTACGATAATTTCATTTAATCATAGAAAGATATGTTGAGACCACCAACCGTAACGTTGTTTTCGTGCCGAGTCAAGCATGATGCAGCTTGCCACCAGGTCCGTCACCCTATTGAATAGTCCTTCGATATCGTCTCCCAATCCACATTTTTCTGCAATTAGGAGGACAAACTCCAACAAGTTGTCGGCAAGCGTCTCTGGTGGCGGGCGATATTTGAATGAAGCCTTGACATAATCGAAGGGTTCGTCTAGCGTCTCCGAGAAATGGTCGAATGCCATCGTCATGTAGATTTGCAATTGGTCGACATTGGGAAGCATTTTCAATTCCTCCTTCTTTTGAAATGAACGGTCGCAGCAGGTGTGTATGACATCGTGAAGGACATCCCGTTGCTCATGTAGTAATTGGTATCTGCTCTTGTCTGGGAGCCGAACCACGTGGATACTAGAATAATAACGAGTGAACAGCTCTTCCATACTAGTAATTGCCACCTTCTTCTGTCTCCATGCCTTGACATATCTCTCAAATGTTTTATTTTTTAGGATTTGTGCATCCATTGACGTCAAGAACTCTTCAGTAGCCCTGTGTCGGCTCCATTCGTCGCCAGTTCTCGAGCTGTTCAATTTATTTAAGGCGATGACCGCATGCGGCTTGCTAGGTAGATTTATCGATGCTGAGTGATTTGCATCTGCCCATGTAAGGAGCTTTTCTACAACGTCTTCCATGGTCCTGGAGCACAAATATTAGCTTATACCAACCACGATGGTCACACTTATAGCTAGGCACTCACTTGGGATTGTTTAGGACGAAAACGATAACGTCTGAGAACGCGTGTAAGATGCGTGGATACATCTCACTTACAGTAAACTGGCGTTTGCCGGTCTTTTCATTATCCCGCGCATTCCTCGATGCCCATGGCAAAGCTCGTTTCGTGGCTCGGAGGATTCTAAACAGGGAGCCCCCAGCAATATCCGCCAACCCACGGGGGTTTCCATTGCCTTGTACATTAGTGTTCCAGATAGCTTGAGCAACCGGGTCACGTTCTCCACCTTGGAAACCTTCGCAATCAGCGAACAGCATCGGTCGCGTGCTTTTATATGTCTTGGGGTCAAGATAGAGATGGACGTCAGCAGATGTAGGTGTGTCACAGTTACTACGCCCAATGATCGGGGCTGGCATGGGAGATGGTCCATTGTCCAAGAGACTGTGGCTCTGTGCATCAATAAGCAGTCGAATAAGGGTACTTTTCCCAGCACCTAGACAGCCATCATCAATATATATTCGTGATCCAAAATTCGAAAGTAAGAAACATACCTGTCTGCCCAACGAAGGATATAAGGCCTGGGTATCGGACCTCAGGGGCTCCCTCTGATGTCTCTACCATCAACGCAGCAAATCGGCTATACTCAGCCAAAATTGGATCACCATCCCTATTTTTACTCAGGCCAAACCAGATGGACTCTTCGTCTAGCTCATGCTGCTTCTGTTCATCTTGCTCATCTTTTGGTTCGGCCATCCATTCATTCACTTTTTTGACAATCTCGGGCTCTAGCTGGTTATGGGGGATTCCACTTGGTCCAGCCTCATTGAACCTATGTGCACGGCGTTTGGGCCAGCATCGGTTACAGTAGTAGTCGTTGCACCCCTCACAGAACTTTAGATCCTCGGCTGAGTCGCAGGTCTCGCAGGTCTCGCAGGTTACTCCGGTCTCCTCCATGTCGTCAGACTGCATATCGTGGGGGTTTCACAAGTAAATAAGGCTTTATTGACCCATTCAACAATTTTGGTAAGTAAAAGCTAATGGCTATGGGTTCTAAGTCTTCTTTTGAAAGGCGGACTCTCTAGTTTTAGTACGAGAAGATAGGAATCTCACAGTCTTTCTCAGCTTTACTTCTTCCCCATTGAACTAGCCGTAACCATCCCGCCTGCAGCCTTCTTGGGTGTGCCCACTCCTGGCAGGATCATCCACTAAGCCTTTATGCGATCATGTGCATGAAATGTCACCATACCATACCTATTACCATTGATGTTGTGCACCATAGCATCCCATTTAATGTGCAGGTCTACAGGATGATAATTCTTTGGCGCCACGCTAGTGACTTGTACTGGCAGGGGATTTTTAGTGAGGAAGTTTCCAAAGCTACTTGCTGAACAAGGGCCAGCTTGGTGGCAAAAGCGTTTCGAGACTGATCAACAGCTAAATCTTTACCTAAATTGTATGACAGCCTCGTGGATTAACAGTACTCTTGCTTTCTTCGAATTTAGCGTGGCGCCAAAGAATTATTATCATGTAGACCTGTATTTAGATGAAGCCACCGCCACCCGCTTACGAATCTATTCAGCTCAATCCTGCCTGATATGTGCGAGATACAAGGGCATCCGACTGACTTGGACTCCTTAGTCACTATTAGGGTAAAGGGCGAATGATGACTATGCAACTATAATAAAGGTGTCGGATAACCAACTATGATGATTTCATACGTAATTATAAATAGATTGCTTTTCTTACCTCTATAATTATCCTATATTTTCCAAGTCTCTTTTATCAACGTCTACAATATACACAAATCATATCCCCCCGATTCCAGAGCCAAGCAAGCCAGCTGAGCCATCATAAGCTGACCTGACAATTCCAAGCCTGAGCCAAGCCAAAAAGCGCTTGAGAAAAATAAGCACATCATCGCCGTAGTCTAAATGATCGCGAAATACCAAATAGCTACAGATAAGGCTCTGAGAAATTGGGGGCCATAACCTTCAGCTTTCAGCTCATACGTATTCACCAGGTTTCGCGCAGTACACCGAGATGGCTCAGGACTGAATAGGCAAAAGAAAAGCAAGGCTACGTATTCAGACATACAATTATAATCTTTGCTTATAATGTCATGCCTCTATCTCTCCTAGGAACATATTTGTGCTATTTATAGCCTGCCGATCCGCTCCCACTCACTCCGCCATGATTAAAATTATAGGTCTATATCAGTGTCATACTCCCTATTCTCACTAATCTTGAGATGGAAGTGAGGATCTCAAGATTTTGTCAATCAAAGCCAGCAACTTTTAAAATTCGTACCGGAGTCCTTTCAACCTAGTCCTGACCGATGCTAAGTAGTATGCCTCTGGGCAGCATCATCTCCCGGTCCCAGGTCCCAGGGTTTCTAGGTTCCTATAAATGCTCGAAGTGGCATGGTCATTGGGACTGATATCGATAATGACTTTTGTTCTGCGGTTATTACCGCACTGATTGCACTTGGAAGTATTAAAGAACAAATCTAAAGTGCAAGCCATAGTTTTCCAAGGCGATATCTTCTGACCCCAAGGAATCAACTCTTCCAGTAGTGTCCGTGGCGCCGTATTTGCGGTCGAGCTTGGCATTCTCCCACACTAGGAGATATCGCTGTGCGAGCGCGAGCATAGCCGAGAAGAACATGAAAGCGGCGCATATACTCATGCCCTCAACGTATCTCGGACCCTGACTTGTGGGAAAGACGTTGGTGCCAAGAAATGGCCCTGTTTGACCAACTAGATTGATGAGCACAAGAGACATCCCACGTCTAGTGTCACTGCCCTGGTTATCTATTCAAGGAAAATTGCTGTTAGTTTCTAAGGTGACTTCTACTTCAGATGGCATATCATCGAATAGGATGAACTACTCACTTAGAGTTAACGCGAGAATGTTTGGGATCGTAGAGAAGACACCCGCTGAAGCCAGAAACGTCGCGAAGTAACGGGCTCCAACCGTTTTAACAGTAGCAAGAATAACGTAACCGACCCCCCCGACTGCGGACGTAAGAAAAAGGACGAAACACCGCTGCTGAGTTTTGTCTGCCACCCATGTGCTTATAAGAGCGCACAGGAAAGCGGCGAACGACGGAGGGGCAGAGAGACCTTGGGCATTAATGGCAGTATAACCCATGTCCTTCAGAATGGTAGGCAAGAATACAGGTAAACTAGAGTAAGAGACATTACCAGCGAAGTACATGAGTGCACACAGCCATGCCTTCCAGTCGAGGAGAACGGCGCCAAGGTCTCTCAGGTGGAACGTCCCAATTCTAGCATTCGCGTCCGTGCCGACCTGACGCATGGCTCTCGATTTGACAATTTCTTTCTCTTCTGCATCTAAGAACCTGGCTTTCTCAGGAGAGTCGGGTATGAAGAAGAATGCGATAGTCGCGAGGAGTAAAGTTGGTAGACCTTCAACAAGGAATAGCAGGCGCCAGTTAGTGAGATGTGAATGCCCACTCGTAATGCCATAGGCTAGAGCGCCGGCGAACGTCGATGCCAATGGAGCAGCGGAGGCGAAGATACCACACCGAAAACCAACCTCGTGTCGGAGATAAAAGAAAGAGAGCAGGTATATGATCCCTGGTCTAAAAGGCTTGAATTAGCATTGGTTACATTGCAGAAAGCTCGAATAGCCCGTAACTTACCCATAACACGCCTCAAAGACACCAAGAAGAAACCTCAGTGCCATAAGGCCGCCCCAACCTTGGGCGCCGGCTTGTACGGTCGCGATCAAGCCCCTTTCCCGCTTCAACGTTAGATGGGTACGCGAGAATAAAGCAACCCTACTTACCAACCAAATACAACAATAGCCCCGACTATATGCGCGGGGAAGACTTTCCACAGAAGGATTCCAAACTCAGAAACGACATAAGCGATATAAAAGATATTGATTAACCACTGGTATCTATCATTGTGTCCAAGCTGGAAGTCCTCTTCCAAGCCCGCTATTCTGGCATTCCCTATATTCCCACGATCGAGGAACGCCAGCATGTCTTGTCATTACGGCGTTATTGTCAGTCGACCTGCCTTGCGAAGGGGCATCGGGCGATGAAAAGCAGCCTTGCCAACTCACAGAGAACGAAAAAAAGCGACATTAGGTTCCAGTCAAGTTTGGAAACAACACGAGCTTCCTGCAAGTCTGTATGCTTGGCTCGGTTGGAGCCTTGGTGCTCCCCGGGCTGTGAATGGATTGTCCCATCTCCTTCCAAGCTGGATGTCGTCTTTTCGGACATGGCGACTACGACGTAGGGCGATTTGGTTCAGTATGCAACTTGAACGGCCGCAGGACCTGTTGCAATGTGTAGGTAGGAAGCGTAGATTGGAGAGCGATTCCTTCTATAAAAAGATTCTAGCTGATCAGAAGTTCCTTTGCAGGTTTGAGGGGAACATCAAAGATTAAGAGGCGCCGTGAGTGGCCGACGCTGCAATTAACTATTATTCAGTCATTGGTCAAGATGTTGGTAATTAGGTATCACTGCCGACGAGCTGACGTTTCCGGAGTGCCACGTCCATAGAGGCCAATCAATTGATATGTCGCACAGCATGCCGCTGTCCGCCATGTCACCTGTTTTCCCCTTCTACCCCTCCTATACACCCTACTGTATACACAATATCAACCAAGTTCTTTCTGTAGCCTTATGGGGGATCTAAATGACCCTTATTTGGAGAAAAGTCGCTAGGAAGCTAGTTAGTCTCTCGAGTTTCTAATCTTCCATACCTACTACATTTTTTATGTATTTTCAAAGTTCGTGGCCTCACGAGAGGCTTAGCAGGCCTTCAATTTACGTAGAATGGTGGCAAGACTGCTGGTACATAGGTAGGCTACAGCCTGCTTGAAAGGTTACCACGGTATGGTCCTGAAAACGCCTTCGGGCAATTTGCTTCCTGGTCTCATCGGACATTCTTTCTGCCTCCGGCATTTAGACCGAGATTTTCCATGAATTTGACCCAATTGAACCGCATGATGCACCAACATGCGAGACCTGCTCATTTGCAAGATCAATGGCACGCGCTGATCAGCGCGCAGGAATACTCTCTATAATCGTCGATTTATCCCATCATAAGAAATCAAGCCGTCAAGCAGGCTGCGTGGAGGCTACCGCAATGAAACACGCATACAAAGAAAAGTCATATTGTCTGTGATTAAACGATATAATACATTTGTTCTGTGATTGCTTGATCGGATTCCGTCCGTATGTAGGTTGTGGCTTCATGCGTCATCGGTGCTACTACGAATTTTGATGATCGTCTAGCCTTCTTCCTGGTAGACTGCATCTTCAGGTTTAGATGTGACGCCACCGATATTTGATACGTTACTAGGCCACTCTACACCCAAGGTACCGTAGTTGATTCATGCATTTTAGTCGCCTCAATATCGTCAGGCTGGAATTATTCTTCTGTACCATTATTATTTATGTCCCTCAGCTGAACATCCAGACTGTGACGCTGAGCGGTGAAGCGAATTGTATTGTGAGTTGAACCTTGACCGCGGCTACCCGTCTGATACGTTTGGGAACTGAAAATGAGGCACCTTTTTCTAATATAACCCACGGTGAAACGAAGGAGGACCCAGAAATTTTTAAGCTACGTCCTTTATACAGTACAACTCAGAGATTACTGCCCTCGAAGAAAAAAATTCTCATCTCATTTAGTATTAATGATGTCATCCTCATTTACGCTTAGCCCGGAGCAAGAAGCACATTCTCATGAATCCCACCAACCCCATCTGTGGGCAAGTCTTGGTACTTTCCTCGTAATCAACAATGTTGCTATTGCGGGAAGGCTCTGGGCAACGAGGACGTCCTCTGGCACTCGTTCGCGTATCTTGGTTGAGGATATCTTGATCATTCTAAGCGGAGTTAGTCATTTCATTTACGTTGTTCCCAAACACCATTTAAAATATCCAATTATTAAGATGAGATATTTTAACCATCTTCATATCATCAAGGTCTTTTTTAATGCCATCATACCAAATCTCATGGTAGCAACTCACTTCGGGCTTGGTCTTCATGTGTACACCGTCAATGCCCTTGATCCAGACTATCCGACAAACTTGTCTCATGTTTTCAGAGTAAGTTAAGCAATACATCGAACCTCCAGTTCTCCTCTCATATCTCGGGACTGAAGCTAAGTATCTTCGAATTCGTTCTTCCTAGCATGTGGATAACGATGGTCTTGATGAGTAGTTTCTTTCTCTGCATCAAGATGACACTGCTCTTTTTCTATAAGCGTCTATTTCTGATTTCCAACCCTCGGCTGCGTGTCTACTGGTGGGCGAATTTCGTATTTATCATCCTTTGGTTCTTCGGTTCGACAGGTTTCTATCTATTCCAATGCCAACCTATTTGGTGGTATTTCATGCGCTACTACGCCCGGTTTCCCCACCACGACAAGAACAACCCTACAGGCTTGAAGGGTCAGTGCGACGCCACTGCTGTCCTGAACGTCTCCTTACCGGTCATTTTCAGCCTCATTTCAGACATTGCACTCTTGATACTACCAATTTGGGCCGTGTCGACTTTGAAAGTGAACAAGACCAAGAAACGCGGCTTGCTAGCTGTTTTTGGAGTTGGTAGTATTGCTTGTGTCCTCGAATTGGCCCGTATACTGGCGCTCAACCTGAATACGGATGATAAAGATGATACAAGTTGTAAGCGATCTTTCTTAGAATGTCCATTAACCCTAGTAACCTGTCCTATAGATGGTGTTGTGACATTCTTGATCCTTACGGCCGCTGAGGAGACTACAGCGGTGGTGTGCGCATGTTTGCCCGTCGTTGCACCACGATTATTCACCAAGTTCAGAAACAAGAATTCGAACAGCGATCATATCTACAACAATGACAAGGCCCTGATTTCGTCCATAAAGTGGAGCAGTCGAGGCTTCAAGCGCGTCAAAAGCTTGAATGCGATAGACACCGAAGTTACTCACATCCAGCATGGTTCTGGTGACGATGTGCCTCTGACTTACGTTGAAATCACAGGAAGGAACCTTGAACTGGAGAGCGGAAGAGCAGGTAAGATTACGACCCTACCAACAGGAGCGGATCTATCTCCGCCTTTACATCACGATTCGAATCCCCCCATCAGCGGATTAGGTTCTCCGGCGCCGAGTGCCATTCACGTCCGTACAGATATCCAAACCCGCGTGACATATGGCTTGAAGCGCCCGTAGTCCAAAGAAGGAGGACCAAATTGGAAACCTAATTTGTCTCTTAGCGATCTAGCAGCTAATTATCATCTATTGGACTGACAATGGGGCACCGGAATTTCTACACAAGTCTTGGATTTCCCAATTCTAATAGAGAGGAATGCCCTGGGAAGAATTTGGATCCTTAGTTGATGATTTGGATGGTATCGATCGACGCCATGCTTTTTTTAGGAAGAAAGTTGCCTTTTTTCTTAACCACATACAACAACATCTACTTGGTCATTGGATCCCGCATGCAATCAATCCTTACTTATTAAATTTATCACCCTACATGTGAGAGAACCGTTTTTCTATTTGATAAAGGATGTAAGGGACAGCAGGAATTCCGAGGACCCGATGCTCCTATTCTTCTGGTTTCGAGTCCTCCAGCACTTTCCCTAGATAACTAGTTAGTTCCGTCTAAGTCCAAATAAATCTCAATGACTACTTACTACCTAAGGTAGGTAGTCCCCATTCAAAACGGGCGGTTCTGCATGCATCTGTATTCTAAGGGGTGGGTAATAACTTTATGCGAGGTAATGGGTGGCTGTCGGCCCTTTGACTTATGCAATTAAAAGTTATATTATCCGATAACCTCCAAGCCCTAGACACACTCACTAGTACTAAGACGACGCATCTGTAGCATACATCAGGGCACATGCAAATTAAGTAGCCTACAACAAAATATTTCGAAAGGCGAGACTCCAATGCTCACTGAAACCATAGAGTCTCAACACGCCTCCTCGCCTTCCCCATGCTTCCTGTCCTCGTGCATCCAACCTAGCAACCTTTAGTCTTTCCTCATATCGAGCGGATCTCTCCGCCTCTGCTGATCATCCACGTCCCCGGTATTAACAGTATCATTTCGCTCGATCATTAAGATCTGCGCATTCTTAGCAATAGGACGGTGCCTGACGCCCCTAGGCACAACATAGACGTCTCCGACGTTCATGACTACTGCCTCAACCGCTCTTGGTTCATCCTCTATACCTTCTCGAGCCACGGTCTCAATCTCGAGAGTCAGTTCGCCGGATAGCAGATAGAAAAGTTCGTCCGAGTCCGGGTGTGCGTGGAAGATAAACTCCCCATCGACCTTGGCAATTTTAACGTGCTGGTCATTGACGGCTGCTATGAGACGCGGCGACCACGTCTCGGTGAAGGAGGCAAAGATCGAGGGGATGGACACTGTGGCCATTTGGAAAGGTGATGTCTGAAGTGATATTTATGTCAGTGTTGAAATGGAAAGATAATGTGTGGTTTGTTATTGATCTGGTCTGTCTGAGTGACTTGGCCACGACTGTCGTTGTAGTGTAAGGTTTAGCCGAGGCGAGGTGATATTAAAAGTATATCATAATAATAAAGGCGGAAGAAGTTGATTTAACGAGCTATCGTTGCATTATAAGTCGCTATGTGCTTTACTGATGTTGTCACGAAGCTTGGCAGGGCGCGCCCTCCACATTCTTTTTTAACATTAGCGCGTGTGAATTTTAATAGGTAGGTAGTTATAGGCATTTAAATCCATGAATCTGCAAATTTAGAAAACCTATCCGATGAAGTTCATCATAGGCACCCCTTGGTATAGGCGGGCAAATCTCTAGAATCGACAGGACACCAACATCGGACGCCTGAGCTTACGTAGGGAGATATTACTGGCCGAATCAGCACGGACATTGACGGTGATAAGGGGCACATATTCAAGCCGTGAGCTAAGCCATAACTCTCCGTGGCCGCGTGCATCGCACTGGATATGCTGTATGTCGTATCGAGTGTGCCTATTTGAAGATAGGGATGTGAATATGGTTGTCCGACGGTTCAGGGGAGACGCATGAGCGCTGCATTGGTCATCGCATAGAGAAATGCCAAGCATTTTAAGGCGCGAAGTCGCGAGAATACCCCCATTTTTCTAGATGGCTTCTGTAATCAAGATCGCTAGTCCGAATTGGGCCGTCTGTGCCTTGAGATGCCAGATGCCGCTATACGGGGAACATCAGATCCTGCTAAGCAACGTCTGATGTCTGACCTGGGTTAATCCTTAGCCAGGCACCAAGACGACGAATGCGCTGTTGAGCAAAGTCCAACGAAGAGAGGAACTATGCAACTCTTAGTTGTTCCTTATCAATCCCCGTCACTCGGCCGTCTTGGTCGCTTCCCAACTCTACATTGCCTGTGATGCCAACTGACAAAGCAGCGCCACCAGCTCGGTCCTCGGGTTATGTGGCATTCCAAAGGACTCTTCGCATGTAAGCCACCAAGATGTTGTGTATAGCAACACGATGTTGGGGTTGAAGAGAATATCGTGGAGTTAAGGACCAAGCTGTGATATAAGATCCAACGACGTCGTCACTCTGAAGTCATTCAATTCTACTCATCACAACCACGCACAGCAAGCCACTGACAAACATACTAAAACATTAAACTTCATCATTCTTGTATTCTCGCAAAATTAGCAATCCCAACCCTCAAAATGTCTGCTAAGAAGATCATCACAATATTCGGCGCTACTGGCAAGCAGGGCGGAGCTATTGTGAAGCAGTTTCTGAGCGACCCCCAGCTGAACAAGAGTTGGTCCGTCCGCGGTGTCACCCGCGATGTCTCTAAGGACTCCGCCAAGAAACTCGCGTCGCAGGGTGCCGAAGTTGTTGCGGTAAGTTGATTATGGCCAGAAGCCACCCTGAGCTGTCACTCATTGCCTTTCTTCTAGGCCAACCTCGACAACAAGGAGTCTCTCCTCAAGGCTGTCGCTGGCGCCGACACCGTCTTTGCGGTGACCAACTATTGGGAGAAGCTCGACATGGCGCTGGAGGAGCAGCAGGGGCGCAATATTGCCGACGCTTCCAAGGTTCGTCGCGACTATGGATATCCTCCAAGCTACCGTTGCTAACAATATACACAGGAGGCGGGAGTGAAACACCTGATCTGGAGCTCACTCCTGAATGTCACTAAATGTAAGTTCCCGAGTCGCTGAATAAAAGTGAAAATAGGATAAAAAAACCCTAACTTTGGTTCTTAGTGAGCGGTGGCAAGCTCGCTCGCGTCTACCACTTCGACAGCAAGGCCCACGTGGAAGAGTACATCCGCAGCATCGGGGTCCCAGCAACGTTCTTTATGCCAGGTTTCTACATGTCTAACATCCCGGGTGGGATGCTGTCGAAGAGAGGCGAGAACTGGGTCTTCAGCCTGCCGATCGCGTCGACCTCGCCCATCCCTCTCTACAACCCGGCCGACACGGGTAAGTACGTTAAGGGGATCGTGAACAACAAGGAGGCGCTCCTCGGCAAGCGGTTCACGGGCGCTACCGAGTACCTCACGGCACAGGGCGTGATCGATACCTTCAAGAGCGTGTTCCCCGAGGCTGGTAAGACGGCGGGCTACTTCGAGACGCCCAAGGACGCCTTCTATGGCTTCATGAAGAGCACCGGCCTCCCTGAGTTTGCTGTCGATGAGATGTACGAGAACATGGTCCTAATGCAGGATTTCGGATACTATGGTGGTCTGCAGCTTGATGAGTCGCTCGGCTTCGTGGAGGACCGGCTTACTACTTGGGCCGAGTTCGTCAAGAATTCCCCTGCCTTTGCTGATCTGCAGTGAATACGGCAACGGGATATTCTACAACGAAAAGAAAAGGAATGGACTTGTAGATGCCGCAGTTCTCTGGGTACCTAGTTAGACGCAGTGAGCTAAGAAATAGTAGAGCCTTAGTTGTATAATTTCGATCCTTCGACTGAAACGCCGGGGTCGTGTCCCACTAATGCATGGATGAAGCGGGCGATTCTTCGCTGGGGAATAAGAGTTGCCGGCTCTGGGAGTGGGTGGGTGAGATACCGAGGGAACTGAACCAACAAGCACGGCGGTGCTGGTCACGAAGAGCCCACTCTCAACTGCAACACCTAAGACGGGATTTGCGTGTGGGGCATATTCGGAGCGGACTGTAAGTACTCATAGACTAGTACCTAGGTAATCCGTATAGGCCTGCAGTGGCAGCGGTCCACTGTTCGTGAAGCTCTTTCTTTAATTCAGTCAAGGAAGTTAAGGGTAGATTATTCAATAATACAAACGCAAACCAACTCATCCATGATACCTACTTACTTATTCATATGTACCTCGTAATTGCTAGGTATAGACCGCAAGTTACTTATACTGTACAGTATAGATGATAGTGCACTTCCGGGTTGCTCCACGTGATTGGATGAGCCGCGGAATCTTTTGCGGTACTTCTCACATGCCGAGGCTCCTTTCAGCCCCACAGATGCACGGTTAAAGATTGCAGCCACTGCGCGGCACCATGGCACCTGGGTCCTGTCTGGGTCCTGTCTGGGTCCTGTCTGGGTCTTGCCTGGGCAAGTGAATGCGGCAACAACGTACAGTACAGTACAGTATACGTAGTCCCGCTTATTGTGAACTCTAGACTAACCTACCTAACGCCATCAACCTCGTCCCCGTTCCACCCCATTTGCCATCTCCAGATTTTGCTTCTGTTGCTATCCGCCCGTCGTCGCTTCATTCTGTACCATTCCGACCCCCGCCGCCCTTTTTGACGTTTCGGTGACACGGCTGTTTGCCCTGTGTCGGAGACCCTTGCCCTGTACCGCTCCGCTCAGCCGAATATCGGATAAAGAGTAATACAGGGTCTCGCGCCTCACGCATTTCCGATTCCCTATTACCTATTACCTACAAGTCGATTATCGCCCGCTGCGCTCGTCACCGCCTAAGCGGGCGTAGACGCACCGACAGCAATGGCATCGCCGCCGAAGCCCTGGGAACGCGCCGGCGCGACTGGCGCAGGAACTGGTATGTTGTTGCTGTTGGTTTCTCTCAGTCTCGCCAATTGCCCTGCTCGTAATATCCGTGCTGTGTAGCTAACATCGTCCCCTCCGAGCAGCGACTATGACTGCGCCGACGGCGGCCGCAAACGGCGCCCCTCTCTCTTCCACTTCGAACGCCATCACCTCGCCCTCATCGCTAATCAGCTCTACATCTGCAACACCCACCATCCCCCCTCGCCCAGACTCGCTATCCACGGCCGTGAATCAAAACGCCTCGGCTTATAGTCGCATTGGCGCCAGCCCTTACAACTCGGCCTACTCGTCGCCTTACTCATCGCCTTATACTAGAATGGGAGGCATGGGTGGAATGGGTGGCTACGGTTACGGGAACTACGGCGGCTACGGCGGCGGTTATGGCGGCTATGGCAGCATGTACGGCGGCGGCATGTATGGAGGAATGCCCGGCATGATGCCAAACGACCCCAATAACCCTAACAGCTTGACAAGTCGCTTCAGCAACAGCACACAAGCAACATTTCAGATGCTAGAGGGTGTTGTCGGCGCATTTGGCGGCTTCGCTCAGATGCTCGAGAGCACTTATATGGCTACGCACTCGAGTTTCTTTGGTATGTGGATTCGCAACGTATTTCCTATCCGACTCACGCATTGGCTGACTGCATGTAGCGATGGTATCCGTTGCTGAGCAATTTGGCGCTCTCCGCGATACCTTGGGCTCCGTATTGGGGATATTCACCCTGATGCGTTGGATTCGCACGTTAATCGCAAAACTGACCGGCCGCCCTCCTCCAGTCGATGCCACAGCTCTGACCCCGGCGGCTTTCGCCCTCTTCGAAGGTCGGCAAACCACCGGTCCCAATGGTGCCCCAGGCCAATCGAAGCCCAGCAAGAAACCGTTAATATTTTTCCTTCTGGCTGCGTTCGGCTTGCCATACCTCATGAGCAAGGCGATCCGGTCTCTCGCGGCCTCCGCCGAGGAAGAGGAACGCAAGCGCATGGAAGCCATGGGCCAGCAAGCTGCATTGGATCCCAGCAAGCTCGAATTTTGCCGTGTTCTCTACGACTTCACACCCGAAACAGGCAATGCTACACAGGGGGTTGATCTTGCCGTGAAGAAAGGTGACTTTATCGCAGTCTTGAGTAAGAGTGATCCGCTTGGTAACCCTAGCGAATGGTGGCGATGCCGAGCTAGAGACGGCCGCCTTGGCTACTTACCAGCCACTTTCTTGGAAGTCGCACGGCGCCCTGGCCAGCCAGTTGCGGCAATCAAGGCCGCCGCGAGCGAAGCTACAAACTCGCGCACAAACTCTTTAACTAGTGCTAGTACGCAACCGCCAGTTATCACGAGCAAGGCCGGAGATATCTCGCCCGAGAGCTTCCAGAAGTCTCAATTCTATTCATAGAAGGAGTATGGTTCTACCATTGTCGACGAAGCAATGGCCAACAACCACGGTCATAATAGCGGCCCGAAATACTGTTGCTAGCGATACCACGCCCCCTCTGCATCAGGGTTCCTTCTGTCATTATATATAATTTCACTTGTACAAAGTAAAAGTCTCACAGAGCATGGTAGCTAGGCGTTTGAGGATATGAGGCACACCCTCTTTTTGTTAGAATTGGCTTTGACAAACCTAGCAGGCCTTTTTTTGTTCGTCAGGCCGACGGTATCATCTAGTCTTGGCCTTAGCGAGATCAATAATATATTATTATGGTCCCGTATATTTCGTTACGTTGCCTATCGCGTACTCCGTCTAATAGTCATCAGATGGTTCATGCTCCAGACTTGCCTCTTATTACAGAACCAAAGTGTTAACGCTTCCCATCTCTAATAACTGCACTCCCTATTGTGAAGTTTCTTCGGCAACGGTGCTCGATCAAGCTTCGTCCCGGCCATTGTAATGTAAAGAGGGCCGTTCATGACAATTCATCGTACCTTTGGCGATTTGCAAAATTTGGTTTACAAACTATAGTGATTTTCGTTAGACGACGCGCTGTTATATTGCTTAGGGTACGGTCTCGAATTTGAGGGGGCAGCTGATAAGAGATGACTCTTCTATTGCTCCAGTAGGGGGCATTTACACACGTGCTCTTCGTAACCAAGTAGCCCAGTTGGCAATATTAGGCGTCATCTAGTTAGTCAACTATGGTTATTTCCATTCTCGAAAACATGAGAGCCTCGGTGATCGTATATTTTTGGGGTCTTGTTTTAAGGATATTTAAGTATAAATATATGCGTGAGACTTAAATCTACGAATGTGTTTAAGCTATATCAAATATCATGGAGTGGTTGCTCAGTCCAAGTGTTCACACGTTTTCGCATTCATATCCACTTTATGTATTGGGAACCCCATGCTTGGCAGCTCCTTCTGACCTAACATCTGCCCCCCCCAAAAGATAACAACGTCCTCGTTGTTCCATATCTATGAAGAGCACTCTGTATGCATGTATCTAAGTACAAGGTGGCGTTGACACCGCCCAGTCTTGGAAAGTCAGCCCTGTTGACACAGCCCAATCGCTCCCAACAGTCCTTGCGCGTTTTAGGCCCGTCGGCCACGTTTAAGGCCCGCCGCCTATGAGACGCCCCCTTACTGCTTCTTGGGACGTCGTACTGAGCGGTCTTGGTCCTGCTGCTCTAGTTTTGTGCGCACAAACTTTGGGAGTACGGCTCGTAAAACGGGGTTATTGAAAAAGAGTCGTTATTGCTTGGGTTTCGGTTGTACGGGTTGTTTGCCTTTGCGCTAAACAGAGGGTGATTTATCTTCTAATTCGAGCGTTATATCTAAAAGCCGTTTACTACCGCTGGTGGATTTGCGCCCGGTCGCTGGCCCTAATAGGGTCCGAGGTTAAGGTTGCACAGCACGAACAGCGTCCGCAAAAGTTTTAGAGTGCAGCATCTCTTCCATTGCTGCGGTTACCGCGTTGCGAACAGTAGTTGTCATCTAACTTGCATTAAGCTGCTGCAAAAAGATTGTCTTCTGCACAGCCGCCTCTACCGTCGATCCAATTCGGGCGTTGATATCACCGACGATTTGCTCCCGAAGTTGTGAGATTTGATTGCTTCTAAAGCTACCTGTGTGGACTAATCTAATTACATGTATTTTGTAAAGTCTCTTTACTACACAATCTCAAGTATACCTTAACACACCTATCAATAGACTTAGTGTCATAGATTTGACAATTCGTGCGGTAAACACTCGCAATCATACTTTTAGCGTATAGGACATGGATATAGAGGCGAACATATTTAGTACAGGGATTAGATGTTATAAATTTGAAGGTTGGTCCTCAATAAACTTTCAAGCAGAGAAGAGATGGTAAGCCTGCTGCTGGCTCTTGGTGATCTTCGACGGGCTGCCCACGAGCTGATCCTCCCCTTTATTATTCTTAGGGAACGCAATGACGTCCCGAATAGAAGGGACTCCGCAGAGCATAGAAATGAGCCGATCAAAGCCAATCGCGAATCCGGCGTGTGGGGGGCACCCTGCCCTAAGGGCCTCGAGGAGATGAGAGAACCGACCGACGCTCGCCTTGCTCATCTTCAGAACGTCTCGCATGATGTACTCCTGCACCTCGGCGACGTGGATACGTCGGCTTCCGCCACCGATCTCAACGCCATTGAGCACAAGGTCGTAGTGATCGGCTTGAGCATTGAGTGGCTGTGTCCTAAGTAGGTCGACGTCCTTGGCCGAAAGTGGAGCGGTAAAAGGGTGATGCGTGGCAAAGAAAGGCGCCTCACCGCCCTGGCCGGGACTACCATCGTTTGGAGTAAACAGGGGGAATTCGGTTACCCAGAGGAATTCGAACTCGAACGGGTTGGGTTTGGGTAGAAGACCTTTACCCACAGCGGCGTCATATATCAGCTTTCGGAGTCTGCCGAATTCCGTTGAGCCGCCCCAGAGGCGCGTTCTTTCCCGTGCGTGTAGAATAAAAACATCGCCGTCCTGAGCTTCTTTCCAACTACGGTCGCTTTTTGTACCTAGTTTGTCTGCGGCTTCGTGACCAAGAGCGGACAAGCCTTGCAGCGGCTTCGATGAATCAAATACGAAGACGCCCGGGGTGCTGTGATCACCTAATTTATTGGATGTATTCGGAAGCGTATCGAAGAACTCTTTGATGAATGCGGCGGACTCTTCACGAGAGCCGCTAAACCGAAATTTGCAGGCATCTACGATAGGGTCCTCGAAACTAGTAAGCATACTCTTGAAATCTTGAGGGAGCCATGGATCTATTTGGTCGATCTGCTCCTTGTTAGCTCAAAATTCCCCAACGTTTTGGGAGCAACAGACATACCAATGATACATGCGGTGATTTCATCCGGAGGTCCGGCTTATCGGTACCATGTTGAAGCATAGCCTCTTCGTAGGTCATTCTTCGGATAGGATGTTTTAGTAAAGAGAACGGTGGGACATCCGGAGTAGCTATATCATGTCCTGTACCACGTCGCGTCAGATGTTGGGCGCGCTTGATTTCTGTGACCGTATATTCTTTCTGTAAAAACGCATCTAGGGACAACAATAAATCCTCAACCACCCGCATCACGTCATTTCCCGTAGAAAATGCCATCTCGAGATCGAGCTACTCCTATTTAGTATAATACGAGAAGACAGGAGAGAAAAGCCAACCTGTGTGAATTCGGGTTGTCGGTCGGCGCGATGGTCTTCGTCTCGGAAGCACTTGGCAAACTGGTAATATTTATGGACACCGCTAGCCATGAGAATCTGCTTGTATTGCTGCGGGCTCTGGGGTAATGCGTATGCGACTCCCCTCCGTCGGGTTGGTACCAGAAACTCTCGAGCGCCTTCCGGGGTCGACTTGAAGAGAAGTGGTGTTTCCACTTCGGTGAAACCACCGTTATTCTGTAGCGAACTCCTGAAGCGGGTTGCTACCTCACTGCGAAATCTCAATCGCTGACTTAGAAGAGGGTCGAATCTCATCTGCAGATGGCGCGATTCAGGGCGCCACGCAGCAGCTTTGGAGACGATGATGTCCTTGGGGAATTTATTGAGACATTTGATGAAGGTTAGTGCTACGTCGTACCTGCACCCAGCAACGAGCTCAGTAGATTTGGGTTCGTGAGCCCCAGCAGTGGGCTCAGTAGCTGGGTTATTGTTTGCTTTAGTGGTGGCTTTGGGTTCTTTTAGAATGCCCGCAATGCAGACTGGACTATACGGTCGTACTGACTTCAGGTAGAGGTAGGCCAGATGTTCCGCCGAGCCCTCCTCCTTCCAACTAGACACAATTTGAAGGTTGGGATGGGCGTCGCAAATAGATTGAAAATCACAAAAACTCAGTTTCGGGCCCTTATCTCGCCGTTTGAAAAGGAAACCATGGAGAACGACTATGGCGCCCGTCTTGAGATTTGTTTGGGGGGTACCCACGGGAAACTGGACTGGGTTGATAGTATCGTTTAGTTGCGTCCTGCTAGAGAAGTCGGGTGCATTGCGGCTTACGAGAGTTTTTGAAGACGTCGAATGGGGTGTTGGGCACATCGATAGAAGTTTGAGATGGAGACACTATCTCGGTGAGCGTCTGCTCCTGTGGCTCCCTTGATCCAAAGGGACGAAATTGAGGTTGAAGTTGAAATCTCTGGAGCGACCGTTTGCCAGATGTAACGACACACCTCGAGGCAGCCCTCAGCAGAGGGTTTGCAGGCGCTTTTATCATATCTCTTGTTAATTCGTACACATTGTACAGTACATAATCGTTTTTTCTTATTCTGGGGGTTTGGGGGTTTTTTTGCTCTCAGCGACTCACATGTTCGACGTTCGACGCTGGTAGTACATGCGTGTAAGTAAATACCACTGAGACCCGCTTATTAAAAGCCGACCATTTAACATCTGATATCGATGCGAAAATGCCCCGCCGGCCATCTGACGGACAGCTGTATTATCCTTATCTGATATCTGATTGCGCCGCTGCCATCCGAGTAGCTTGCTATATCTGTAGCTCCGAGTGGTGGGCCTTGGAATTTTATCTTCCTTTCTTCTTCATCCTTCCAATTCAAATAAATGTGAGTACCAGCAGCCACGCATCCACACATTTCTTATTCCATTCGGTGATTAGTTACTAATATCGTCAATTTCTATAGATGATGAAAGCCGTGTGCATAATATGATGCATTCCGCCCCCCGGAGCTGTAGAACTCTCCTCTTCGGAGGCTCAAGTGGTTCTGTTGTAACGAGAGGATTGGAATCGTGAAATAAGCGTTCGACACACCCGGACCTTGTTTATCATCGGACGCGAGAAGGCAACTCTGATAAAATATTTGAATACTGGGAGATGTGACCAAGATAACCAGTCATCCGCGACGATATGCCCTGGGGTGTTGGTGGTGTGCGACAATTGCTAATTGCAAACACTCTATCCGTCGTTGCTGTATTGGCAGATGCCCACACTGTTGTTGGGTATACAATCCCGCTTTGTCCACTAGCTGAAGCTTCAAGTGTAGCACGTCAGCTCGCTTTTTCTCGAATGATTTCTATCCCCCTTCTTTTCCCAGCGCTCCTGCGGATTTTTTGTAGAGTATTATGTCTAGATAGTTGTTCAGTAGAGACTGCCTTGCGGCGAGCGTGGCGTGTAAATATTATATTGTTAAGAGAGCATCAAATGTGAGTATGAACGTTACATCTTTATTCTTCTTACCACCGAGCACGATTCAGACTAGACATCCTCGCAAAATCTGAATGAAATGCAATGTGGCGAGCTGATGTCTAACAGTATGAGCCTGATTAGTAGGTGTGAGGTACTCTATGTAGCAGTGCAAGATATAAAGCCGATTAGAAGCAAAATCATAGAATTGCTCGCGTAACTACACACATGTGCATGTATCTGCAGAGCTTAAAGAGGTCCCAGGTTGATTTTCCGACGTACTAGGCAGCTACCTATAGTGACCCCTCACAGAGACTGCCAGGTCACTCACTTATTCTGCGTCTTGTGTGGTATTAGTGTGATACTTATTGAAATAAGACTGACACATATATAGATATAGATATAAACGTAGGTGTAGCGGTTTCTAGACTTGGGAATGGCAACTGCTCACAGTGGATACTCTGGCTCTCATGTACCTCCATGGCCGCGCACTCACATTTGAGAAAGGAGGGATTTATTAAAATTGTGTTACTTTGAAGTACCTGAATGATACGTTCTCATAGGATAGTAGACGGGGTTTCAAGAAAGTCTTAAAGAAATAGATAATCTTGGTTCAGGACGTGTCACACAAACGCTTAGGGATTTCTGGTGTACAGCAAGAAGAAGATTATGTTTCTCCCACGGCAATGTACGGTAATAATACTAAGTATAAATTACCTACTAAGACGGTTCATGAGGTGTGGTGCCAGAGTTTTGCAAATGGAATTAAAATAAAATAGGTATCATAGTAAATACTACTTAAGTCATATCTAATTTTGGGTCCATTGCTCAAGGAGCCTGCAGGATCCATCCACAAGCCATCCATGGCACGAGTTGGATGAGTTATGATACAGACAGTTCTGTTGACAGTCCTACCTTGTGAGACACCTGGATTGTCTGGAGCCAATGGTGATAGGCGTCAGCTTCCGATTCAGGTTAGCCCCGGCTCACAGGTGAGCCGTTAAACCACAACTGTACCAGCGCTGCAGTGTACTGAGTGGTACTGTACTGGATGTACATACAGTACAGTACAGCAGGGCCTACAGCGGCCCCACCGACGACGTATCTGCCCGACCTGCTATCAACCCAATTTCCCCAAAACCTGTCGGCGACGACACGGACACCACCACCGACGGCCTCTCGTGGAGATATCCCCGTGTGCCGCCGAGCGATTGTTACTCGTCCACGTAAATCGATAATTGTATTGTTAATGCAGCCGATATTGCCGTCTTGACCACCGTGCGCCAGGCAGAGACGGCCATGGAACGACGCTGACTCTCCCGCCCCGTCCGTCCGTCTGTCTCCTTGTCCTTGTCCTCGTCCTCTCGATTAACGTCGACGCCCACGCCCACGCCCACACCCACGCCCACTCTTGCTCTCGCGCCAACGGGGCACTCGCTGCGATTCGCACGCTATTCTTAGCCATCGAGAGCCTGCCCCTGTGCCCTATAACGTCGCACGCTTGCAGCTGTGGCTTGCAGCGCTTGTCCTACCGTGACGACGTCGCATCGCTCCAACCCGGCCTGACACTGGCCTGCGTAACGCGCGAGACCAAACCCAGTGAACGACACCGATCGCCGGTTACCGACCACCCCGATTGCCTCTTTTGTGTGCTTGTTCCCGGGCTGGCATCCTCACCGCACCTGTGAGAAGCCATGTCGAGCTCTTTTGAGAAGTCCGTCAAGGGCGCCACCAAGATCAAGGCGAGTTAGATCCCGATACTGCAACCCCTTTGTATCCGCCGCCGCCGCCGCCGCCGGTACTGACTGATCCGGCTGCTGTAGGCTGCCCCCCCGAAGACGAAGTACATCGAGCATATCCTGGTAGCTACGCACGCGGGCGAGGCTGGTGTCGGCGAGGTCTTCCGCGCTCTTCAAAACCGGCTTCGGGACTCGACGTGGACCGTCGTCTTCAAGAGTTTGATTACTGTACATCTAATGATCCGGGAGGGCTCGCCCGACGCCACATTATCGTACCTCGCCAGGAACCGTAACCAGTTAGCCATTAGCTCCTTCACCGATGGTTCGTCACTCCTTCAACCGCCCCGTGCTGGGCATCTTATGCTGATGTGTGTTCTACTGCAGCGCAGATACAAGGTCGGAATATACGGCACTATGCCTCGTATCTGGCCGAGCGGGTGCGCGCTTATAAAGATACCAAGATAGACTGGGTGCGCGCGAAGGAGACGCGGCTCGAGAGTCTTTCTGTCGAAAAGGGGCTGCTACGAGAAACTGAAACCGTTCAGCGTCAACTGACTGCTCTACTGAAATGTGATGTATGTATCTACGGCGAAGGCTGTTGACACAATCAAATTACTAACTGAGAAAGGTCTTGGACGAACCTGAAAACGAGATTACTATTACCGTATTTAGGCTTCTAGTTCTCGATCTCCTCAGCTTGTTCCAGGTACTCAACCAAGCCATGATCAATATTCTGGGTAAGTCTGGCAAATTGGTATGCCTCTTTCTTATACTGTATATTTGAGACTGATAGTTCTCAGGGCACTTCTTCGAAATGTCAAAGGTGGATGCGGAGCGGGCTATGGACATCTACCGTAACTTTACTAAAACCACAGATGCCGTTGTACAGTATCTAACTGTGGCGCGACAATGGGAACCTCATACAAGGGTGGAAGTTCCTAAGTTGAAACACGCCCCAGTCAACTTGCGTCGCCAGCTCGAAGATTATCTGAACGATCCGGATTTTGAGATTAACAGGAGACAGTATATAGCAGAACAACAAGCCAAGAAGAAGGGCGGTCTGTCGAAAGGAGAGAAGAGTACAAGTGCATCGGAGTTAAAAACAGAAGCTGCCAAGCTATTCCCTGCATCTGTTTCAAGGGCACCTCAGGCTACCAAGGGCCCTGACCCCGATCTCATCGACTTCTTCGATTCGATAGAACAAAATCAAACTACGATGAGCACCCAGCCCAATACTCAGCCAACTCAACAAATCCAAATGCCATTGATGAATACCGGTAATCCCTGGCCATCTGGAATACAGCAACCGGCCCAGCTTCAAGCCAATGGTTTCGTGCCCCAAGCCACTGGGTATCCGAATAATATTTCATTCCAACAACCAAATCCTCCCGGGTTTCCAGTACCACAACAAATCCCCCCACCAATGCCGACTCAAATGCAACCTAGCTTCACAGGCGCTGGCTTCGGTGGTTATACGCCACAGCCAAGTTTTAACCCTAATAGCCTGGGCTCGATACCACAAGACGCTGTCGCAACTTTCCCTACAGGAACTCTCTCGCCCCCAATGCAAACTGGTCAACAAACAACAAATCCGTTTAGGGCGTCCATGATGATGGCCAACCAGACAGGTATGGCTGCAAACGGCACCGTCCCAAACACTTTCCCCACACCAGCAAGCCCTCAGGTTCAGCCCCCGAGCGCTCTCACCCGACAGTCCACAAACCCCTTTGCCAGGTCGTCACCACAGGCCGCAGCGCCATTCGTTAGTCCGCAGTCGACTTCGCCCTTTCAGTCGCCGCCGCCTAGTCAGCCTCCAGCAACGCTACAACCTGCACCAACCGGTACTAACCCGTTCGCCAAAAACTTCCCGTCGGCCGGGAACCAAACCCAGCAGCAGCGACCCCAGACGAGCGGGGGTATTGTGCCGCAGGCCACGGGGGCCACAAACCCATTCCGACAGGGGGCCTTTGTCAACCACCAGACGGGGATGGGATGGCAGCACAACCAGATGCCTATCGGCGGCGGCTTAGACCAGCTGCCGACACAACCCATCTTCCCTAGGCCGGCGCAACAAACACCGTGGCAGCAGCCACAGCAGTAACCAGCTAATCGCTGCCGTCCCAACCGCGACAATCCTCAACTAGAGGGTAAGGACGGTGGTAAGGGTGACGACGTCTTGTAAGATGCAAGCATGGAAGGGCGTTTTTCTCATTTCATTCTCGAAGCTAATTTCCTGTCTAGGAGGAATGTGTCTTTTCCCGCTCAAGGGGCTTTCTACCTCCTGGGATGCGTGGCGTTTTTGCTTCCCCGTCACTCGGCTGAATGTAACTAGGGCTGCCTACCTACGTCGGTAGTGTAGGTCTCGAGCCAAATCAGATCAGATCAGATCAGGCCAGGTCAGGTAAATAGATGTAGCGCCTGCTGCTGTTTTGCTACGAAATATCGCCAACAAGCGATCGCTGTAATAGGTACCAAATAAATCGAATTCATCCTGTAGGTTTGTTCACTGGCAACTTCCCAGTGGCAGATTTTTGTGACTATGAATGCCATGAAGGGAGTAGATTTATGGATGAACCCTGAAATCATCTAAAATGAGAACGAATCAATAAATTGAATGCATGATGTAGTGATTTTGCCATCCAGTTTAATTTCCTCACTCCCTACCGATTAGATTAGCTTACTTCAGTCTAAGCTCTCTCGTTTCATCCAGATATCAGCCACCCATCTACCTCCTGACCGAGCCCAAGGGCTGTCTATCTCTCATTAATGTGCCGTTCAGTTGATAATTAGTTATATACGCCCATCTCTCGGGTGATTTTATGTAGACCGTACTCCAGCTTACTTTTCCGAAACCCCAGGCCTGATAAATCGACCCGTTTCTATTCCCGTTCGCACTACGTGGGGGGATGAAGGAGTTCCGCTCCTCTGCTCTAATTTCAGAGCGCTGATTGGTGCGTGGGGAGTAGCAAGGAAAAGCAAAAAAAAAAAAAACCAACTCGAAACGCCGGCGCTATGCATTGATGTATGATGACGCGTGACCATGCTGGGATCATGTCGGTGGTGTTGGTGATCGGGTAGGAAAGCTGGTTTCGCTTTCCGGGTATCGGTGCAGTTGTAGTTGTACATTTGTCGTCCATAGATAGGATAGGATGTTGATAGTTTGCTGGTGCTGATAGAGTCTCGATGAGGGCGGAGCCTGGGGACTTTCTGCCCTGCATCAGATCTTGGGCTTTCGTGATCGTATCCAACGCTACCGAATGCCGTAGTTCCCAGCTTATGTGACAGTTGAATATATATCTGTATAACTTCGTCAAAATACATCATCAACGTCCATACGTCCCGAGACACGATTCGTAGCCGCCGCCTCCGCGGCCACCAGCGTGCCCGGGCCGCGGGCAAAGTCCTTCTTCTCGTCTGCGATATTGACGCCCAGGCCGGCGAACGCATCGAACATGGCGCGCGCGACGTACTCGGAGATGCTATACCCGGGGACGCGATGGTCGTCGTTGGTGCGGGCGGCCTCCAGCCAGGTGTTGGGATACGGCTCGCGGAGCTCGTAGCGCGAGGGTTCGAGGGCCGGTCTGAGCCCCGCAAAGGGGTCGTACGGCTTGCTGAGATCCTCCTCCTCGTCCGAGACTTTCTTGGTCTTGAGTCCGCGGATCGACAGCGTATTGCTGTTGCCATTGGGCGCCCCGGCGTCGAGGAGACTTGGGAAGTGCGCACTGGAGATGGCGGCGACGCGCGCCCGGTTCTGGGCCACGATGCGCGCCTGGATCTCGGCGGCCGACCCCGCCTCCCCGCGCGACAGGGCCTCCATGACCTCGGCGTTGATGGTGGCCTCTTCGGCGCGGGCGCGGGCTTCCTCGCGCTGCTCCTCTAGACGGCGCTGGCGGGCGGCTTCGGCCTCGGCGGCGTCGCGCTTCTGGCGGGAGAGCTCGGCTTCACGACCACGGCGCTTGTTACGCTCGATCTCGTCACGGAACTCCTGCTCGCGGTGCAGCAGCTTCTGCTCGGCGGCGCGGCGCTCGTCATCACCACCGGAGATCAGGTCGAAGGTCAGGTCTTCGACATCCTGCAAGTAGTTGTTGTAGTCCCGCAACGTCTCGAAGTCGTCCTCGACCATGTTGTAGGCGGCGGCGACGCGGCGGCGGATGTCGACCTCCCGCTCGACGGCCAGGTCGCCGAAGAAGGCGGACCGGAAGCCGCGCTGCCGCAGGGTCTTGGTGCAGGTGGCGTAGGGACACTGCGCGGGCCCGGACTTGAAGATGTTGCTCACGCAGTTGCTGCACATGGGGTGGTAGCACTCCGGGTTAATCAGGAACTCCATGTCGGTGTTGAGGTAGCGCACACGCTTGCACACGGGGCAGATGTCTGACGGGAGTGCGGTGGTCGGGCCCGTGGGGAGCCTGACGACGGTTGAGCCGCCGTTGGTGGCGGGTTTGCGAGACATGGTGGTTGCGATGCTGTGGTGTTTTGATTTGCAAGGTCGGATGTTTCTGCCTTCGGCTGTGTTGCGAGAAGAGACGCTGGGTTCGGTAATTCTAGCTTGTTCGGGATCGAGAATGGGAGGAGTGGCGCATTTGGCAACACCAGACTCGCGTAGGGCGAGGTGGCGGCGGCAATTTGTAGGTGTTGAGAGTTGTTAGGAAGTTGTTAGATAGGTAAACAAGACGATATTCAAATAAAGACCTACTGTACCTCCTCCAGTTGGAGGTGGTTAGGTAGGACCTGAATGGCACGGACCCTCCTTACCAGGTACTGTAGGTACGCTATAGCTGTTGCAGGGATACTGTCGGCATCTAGTGCAGGGATTGTAGCTGCAGCTTGCCCCTCCATCAATAACTGGAGTCTCTACCTGCGTCACTTCCCGGTTTGTCAGCCTTCTCGACTTTTCCGTTGCAATACACAAGCAAGAACGCCAGATTACAACTAAGAACTTGCAACTATGGCCGACAAAGGTAAAGCTACTCGTCACATACCATGCTTACTCTAGATATATCAGCAACAACCATACCCCTCCACCCCATGTGCTAAACCACCCGAAACCCCACCGTAAAGCTAACATGTCCTGATGCCCAGATCCCACGCCCGAGCAGGAGGCAGCTGCCCGTGCAAAAGAAGCTGCTGAACAAGCCTCTCTACCGTACAAGTGGACTCAGACCATTGCCGAGCTTGATATCCTCATAACCTCCATCCCAGGGAACCTGAAGGGCCGGGACCTGGTCGTTGAGCTGAAGAAGCAGAAAATCAAGGCGGGGATCAAGGGGCAGGCGCCCATCATCGAGGTGAGTAAAAGAAAAAGAAGGGGAAAAAAGGAAAAAGAACTACCGCAGCGTAGTCTTCCACTATATATATTTCCAGCTCGGCGGGAGGAGGGACAAAATCCCAACATCATAAACCAAGCACTATTTAACATACCGCTAATGAAACAGGGTGACCTCCCCCACGCCATCCACACCGAGGACTCGACGTGGACGCTCACGAGCGCCCCGGACGGGACCAAGACGATCGAGATCCACTTGGACAAGGCGAACAAGATGGAGTGGTGGGCGCACGTGGTGACGACGGCCCCAAAGATCGACGTGACCAAGATCCAGCCCGAGAACTCGAAGCTGTCCGACCTCGACGGCGAGACCCGCGGCATGGTCGAGAAGATGATGTACGACCAGCGCCAGAAGGAAATGGGCCTGCCCACCTCCGAGGACCAGCGCAAGACCGACATCCTCAAGAAATTCGCCGCCCAGAATCCTGACATGGACTTTAGCAATGTCAAGATCAACTAGTTGATAAGTTAAAGAAAGAGATACCCTAGTTTGGAATGAATACACAGAAGATGTGAAGTAAAATAAAAACCATTGAATGAGAGAAAAAGCCACGAGATTACGACGTGATGGGCAGATATCTATGAGTGGTATTATATACTACCAGAAGCCGACCAGCCAAACGACGCCACAAACAAATCGTGATAGGTAGTGGACACAGTATTCAAAACGGTCGATGAACAGTAGCCAACTATGTATATATGAGCAAAAAGCTACTTGGGATAAACTCCTAAACTTAGTACAACCTGGTATCATGTTCAGGGTGAAACGAATAGCCCACTCCCACGGAGGACAATTTGTCAAGGGTAGAGGCATCAGAGAGCCCTGATTCAGGGTTGCTATTGGAACCGCAAGTAATGTCATAGCAGATTGACAGCTGCTACGCATCAATTATCAGATTATCAAGCGTTCCGTTGAGTTTCGCCATCATATGTATGTATATGCATGTATACCATGAGAGATCTTCACCTACATGTGCATATGTATAGGCTTCGTAGAGCACAACTCACCTTTTAGTTGGTGCAATTCAGCCGAGTATGGAGCTCGGGCTGTCCCGCCAAGAATGACACATTTGCGGTTGAGGATCAACCCCATATATGTAGTTGAGATAGAATACGATGGGATTCATGCATGCACCATCAGGAACACATGTCCAGGTCCATAGATAGCAAGAAGTTCGAAGCAGTAAACTCAACCTCATTGAGCTACTACAACTCCTCCTGAGTCTACGATTTGGCCAGCCTCGCGGCCTTGAAACGACTGACTCGCTTGGGCCCGCCTTCCTCCTCTTCTAGCGGCTGGATGGGATCCGTGTTCTCCCTGAGGAATCCGCCGTGCCTCCCAATCATGCGGTTGCGCATCTTGTGGTACTCTTCCGTCACCTGTTGGTGCAGGAGGTTAGCGTCTAGCTCGTCTGGTTCTTTGACCACGCTGGATGGTTCGTGTTCTAGAATATCAGACGCCAAAGTCTGGCCCTCGGGTCCCGAGGGCGCATATCTTATGGTATTGCTGGGCTTCTCTGGGGTGATTGAGGAGTTTTGTGGTGCTGGTCCACCACCATTTGCCCTCTCCTTCCGGAATTTCGATGGCTTCCGTCCGGACGTAGAAGTTATCTTAGCTGCGCCCGAAGAACGCCGCTCGACCACATCAGATAGTGGATCAACTTCCAAACGTTGTGGTCGCACTGGCTCTGGCTGGCCAATTGACGGTGAGGCTTCAGCAATGTCGAGACTGGGAGCAAACCTGACGCCCTTCTTCGCCTCATCTTTCAAAGGGGAACCAGGGACATCTCCGTTGGCGGCCGGCGATTTCGAGCCGTTCTGGGCCAAGTCAAGGTTCCCATTTCTAACCGTGATGCGACCGATACCTTCGGCAAATTCATCACCTTCCTCGTCGCCAGATATTTTCTGTACGCCAAACGTTTGCTTGCTGAGGCGTTCTTTCAGCTCAAGCATCTGGCGTCTGTAATCGTCATCTACCACGCCAGATGTCGACCTCCCCCACTGATCTTCATCGTCATCCTCCTCTTCTTCACTATCATCGTAATCCCAGTCATCCTCGTCAGCCGACCCCTCCTCGAGCTGCAACTCGGCAACGATTGGCGCCATTTCGTACATCATCGTTTCTTTATTGTACCGTATCATGTCTTCGCGCAACTCGGCATCCTCTGGTGATTCGTCGGCGGGCATAACAGGGTCTGATATGACGGTTTCCTGATCCTTTGCTTGACGATACAACTCTTCCAGTCTTTGAACAGTGCTGGCCGGCTTCTGTTCATCGGCTTGTTTCGTATCCTCTGTGAACGTGACGCTTTTCCTTTTTGGCACTTGTTTAGGCTTAGAAGCCTCGGCCGTATTCCGTTCATTAGATTGAGGTTGTCGTTTTGTATCAGCAGTGTTGATGGGGGATGCAGCAGACGAAGGTCCTCTTGTGTCTGAAGTTGCACCAGAAGCCGGCTCGCGAGAGGCAGAGGGCAGTTCTCCGATACCAGCCTTCTCGAGCGCCTCTAGAAGTTGGGATTGACTGTCCCCCGGTCGACGCAGGCTATATGAAATGACATTATCGTCGTCATCCAGCTCTTCGCTAATCTCGGTGATAGGCAGGCCGTCTTCGTCGGTCGCTTCTGGAAAGCTCACAACTCGTGTGGCCGCGAGTTTGTTCTCGGCTGCCTCGAGTTGCTTTGTCAGAGTGGTGATGTTCTTTGACACGTAATCCAGTCGGTTGGCAACGGTGCTGACGATCTGATCGCGTTTTTTGGAGTCATTGCGGCCGAATATCTCGACAAGCTCTTTCTCGTCGACCAACTCGGCCTTGAAGGCTTGCCGCGTTTGAGTAAGAGCTGCGCGCGTGGCCGTCGGGGATAGCGCTTGCACGTCTGTTCGCAAGGCCTCATATTCTTGTTTCCACTGTAGCCACTCGTCGCGCGCGATCACGAGATTGTCAACCTGCCTCCCGAGTTGCTCGAGATGCCTCTCGAGGTCTTCAGAGGGATCTCTTATTTGCGGCATTCTTGAGGTGGATGGTCAGGAGTGGTATCGGAGATTCGAGGGTGGTTGACGGAGAAAAATGTAGCTAGGCATTATCAGCCTGAGCCAATAGGTAAAGTAGAGTTTGAGTGGGGCGGCCCGCTCCCTACCTACAAATACAGTTAGGTACTTACAGTGGGTTGCTTCTACACCTGCAGTAACCTAGTATGTACACACGAACCCTCTTCAGCCCAGTCTGCTTCCGATATCCCTTTCAATTCGAGAAACGTGCTCCGTTGTCCGAGAACCTGACATCAATATTTTCCTCTCGTACTCAAACGGTTGCATCACTATACTCTTGACCAAATGACTCCTATCCAGGTCATACACGCCCCCTCGGAGGAGCCTAGTAACGGCATCAAATCCGTATTCCTCGCAGGCACAACCACCGCAGTCGGTAACGTTGACTGGCGCCAAGAACTAACCGCCACTCTGTCTGAGTATCCCATAACCATCTTTAACCCAAATCGCCCAGATTGGGATAGTACATGGCGTGAGGACATTACCTTCGATCCGTTTCGTGAGCAAGTCTCATGGGAGCTCGATAAACAAGCGAAAGCCGACCTTGTTGTCGTTTATTTCCACCCAGCTACACAAGCTCCGATCAGCCTGTTGGAATTTGGTCTTTCTGTGCACATTCCAGGCAAAGTTATTGCCGTAGCCCCTGAGGGGTATTCAAAGAGGGGCAATGTCCAGATAGTGTGCCAGAAGTTCGGCGTCGAATTCCTCGACAGTATCGATACGCTGCATGAGACTATCATCAACAAATTATCTCTTGATAAGAGTAAATGAGCATCTAAAGTGTTGGCATTGTATGCCGCAGCAGATAATTCTCACTGCCTGCCAAACGGATGTTGAATCATACCAAGGCGAAGTCGAGAGAGCAAGATGAAGGAAACAGACAACCGGCTGCACGTAACAAAAATTCATCATAGATCAGCTTTTATAGCGTCACCCCACTGCACTAGATACCTCCTGCAAATACGAATGAAGGTGCCATGAAAGACGAGGCGAAGGATATGATCATTACCCTTACGTGTTTGGGGCACCTTATAAGTTGGTAGTGGAACCCGTTGCTATATACCTAGGACCAGGTATATACGAGATCTCACCACTTGCTCAAACTAACTCCACAAGAACCAGGACGCAAGCTGTCGTTGTAATTAGAAAAACATTGTCTAGCTCGGAACTCCAGAACACGACGTTTCGGAAATCCTGCAGTAAATCCGCAGGCAGTAAAGTCAAGTCAGGTCCGGGATTGGTGGAAAGTCGCCAGCGTTTTACGCACCAGCCTAACATGGAAATTTCCCCTTTCGAATCGCCAGATTCGTTTTATCGTCCTGTTCCTTTTTTTTTGACAGAGCGACGGACGACTTCACGGACCCCGGTCAACATAGTTCCGGCTTGCAAACCCGTCCATTAATGATCTACGTGTCTTAGTTCTATTACGGGCCACTCGGTCTCGGGATAGCTCCACGCGAAGCATAGTGATGACGAGTCACTCACATCTTAAAGTTCGCGATATACCTTCTCCTATTACTGTATTGATACTCCATCTCCGCGCACCCGGTTCAAACTCGAAATCGGCAAGCTAGCCCGAGTTTCGTTCGGAGGATAACCTCCCATCACACAATGGCAGTTAGTATACATAGCGTGTAGGGTACCGATGCGAAGATCTCGTAAGGATCTGCATCTCAACGAGTTTCAATGGGAGCGAGCAGATTCTGCCTCCAGACTTGTCCATCATGCTGTGGCCGACACTTTTTAGCTTCCTCTTCGCCTGGGCCGGTGTCGTTCGCGGTATCACCGTCACTACGTCAAGCTCGTCCTATGTTATCGACACTGCTAGCTCGTACAATTTCATCGTGACGATCGATCGCTCAACATGTGATATCACTTCGCTCAAGTTCTACGGCAATGAGTATCAATATCAGAGTACTAAAAGCCACATCGCCTCGGGTCTTGGCAGCGGCACATCTGTATGTCAATCGCCTTCTATCCCAACCCTCGCGAAAACAAGCTAACGCACCCACAAAGGTCTCCTACACGACTAGCCCGTCAGGCGACACTGTTATCTTTGCCTGCACGCAATCTAGTAGCTCGTTTGATCTGACGCACTACATGGTCTTCCGAGATGGCGCTGCCAATATTTGGATGGGCACTAGCATCAACTCAGAGCCGTCAGTGGGCGAGCTACGGTATATCTTCCGTCTGACTGGCCTGACCTCCGCTTACCCTTACGGCGATGTCTCGGCCACGGCCGGCGGTACTGCGATCGAAGGTTCCGACGTCTATACCGTCAGCGGCCAGACACGCAGCAAGTTCTACTCGTCCGAACGCTTTATCGACGAGAAGGTGTACTGCGCCACAGACTCCGGCGCGAGTGTTCACGCTTGCTTCTTGCGGCCAAACCACCAAGCCACTGAGAAGGGCTCTGGCGGTCCCTTCTTCCGTGATATCAGCTTGAACTACGGCGGTGACTACCACTCCGTGACGTACTACATGAACTCCGGCCACGTCCCCACCGAATCCTTCCGGACCGGGTTCCACGGTCCCTATGTGTTCGCCATGACCCGCAGCGGCATCCCCTCAGCTAGCTCCATTGACGTATCTTTCTTTGACAGCCTCAACCTAAAGAATTACGTGCCCGTCTCAGGAAAACGTGGGTACGTCAAGGGTACTGCGAGTGGTGTGTCTTCCAGCTTCCCTATCGTTGTCCACTGGTACAACAGTAACTATCAGTTTTGGGTGTATGCCAGCTCCTCCGGGGCTTACACATCACCCCCGATGCCAGCCGGCTCCTACACCATGAAGTTGTACCAGGATGAGTTTCTGGCCGCTACCCAGTCCGTCTCCGTATCGGCCGGCTCAACCACGACATCGAACATTGCAGCGACCGCCGCAGCCCTGACGCAGTCCAGGACGACCATCTTCAAGCTGGGAGACTACGATGGACAGCCAACCGGTTTCCTGAACGCTGCGAACCAGTTGCGCATGCACCCATCAGATAGCCGGTAAGAGCGCGTCGCAGAAGCATATCCACAGTCTCAAGCTAACATTTCCCCAGCATGTCAAAGTGGGCACCGGGCACCGTATCCAGCACAGCCACCTCATCGTGGCCGATGGCCATTTTCAAGAGTGTCAACGACGGGCAGAAGATCAGCTTCTCGCTCTCGAGCGCCTTGAGCTCCGCGGCTACGCTCCGCATCGCCACGACGCTGTCGTTCGCAGGCGGCCGGCCGCAGGCCACCGTCAACTCGTACGTGTGCTCCGCCCCTGCAGCGCCCACCAAGATCGATAGCCGTGGCGTCACCCGCGGCGCCTACCGCGGCTACGGCGAGATCTACGAATGCAGTATCCCCGCCGGCACCCTCGTGAGCGGCACCAACACCGTCACCATCAACGTCATCTCCGGCTCTAGCGGCGACACGTACCTGAGCCCCAATGTGGTATGTAACTAGAATTCCAGTCTGCTAGACTCACGTTATGCTGATTATTTTGTTTTCTAGATCTTTGATGCCATTGAGCTTTTCCATTAAGTTGGGAGCCGAGCAGGAACTGCGGCAAGGGGACTGCAGTTGAGATTTAGCCCCTCGGGATGAGAAAATATCGACCACTTGCAAAAGATGTACCTGGTGCATTATGATTCTGTAGCTGCCAATATCATTTCCTGTCCATCAATCTCACGCATGAGCTTGTTTATTATGTCGTCTAATGCGTATAATGTACCTTGTCATCAGCAAGCCAACTGCCACCCCCACGGTCTTACTTTCTCCCCTCCAGCCTTACCTAAGTAGCTTCCATAGGTATTAATTAAAAATATAGAGTTAGCAATGTTGTGCAACATGTGCATATAACAACAATGAACACCAGCACACTCGAAGCTCCTGAGGCTGTTATACGTCTGACTATCCCCCCGATCTTAGTGTTGTAAGATAAACGAGAATATGAGGAATATCTAGTAGTGCACGAGGGGATGACGAGAGGGCACGGCAAAGCGTTGCCGGCGACTAACTATTGCTGGAGGAGGGCAAGAGCATTTAACTCCTTAGCCTAATCAACTAAATAGCGTTGTATATAAGAGCACAGGTGTATGGTAAGTAGGTACTGAGTACTCGCGTAAAGACTGCCTCCAACGCTTACGTACTGGCGATTATCACTATCTACCGGCCGACGGGATACGAGACGACACTCATTGGCCACATGACACGAATACAACCCGATTCCCTGCATTTTCATACTAGCTTCATAGTTGGACCGACGAGCCAGTGTTACAGATTCGCTAAAACTTATGGTAGGTTCAGCGTTGGGCGACATTGGTAGAGGATACAGATCTTAAAAAGGACAACCCTCTCGTCTTTTAGATAAAATAAATTAGCTTATGATCCAGCTATATACAACTGCAATAGCCCAAATCATGGCCTATTTCCCATACACTATGGTGTCTACTGTGCAGTTTAGGGTATCTCGACCTCGCGCGAAGTAACTTCTGTTCATAGATGGCTATTTGCTAGTTAGATGAGAGCTTGATAGTGCCGCAAAAGTCACAGGACCACCATTGGCTTTCGCGGACCCTGCCGCAAAAATGGCATGTCCAAGTCGGCGATGTAGCAGCTTTAGGTTGAGGGGGTGCTTGCCGCGACTCCCTTGCCCCGGTCGCCGATGTTGCAGAGGCGGATTGCGCCCCTTTTTTAGAGTTCTTCCCATCTAGCCTGGTAAGGTCAATTACTGTCTGCTGTTTCGGTGTAGATTTCTCGCCCTTTTCGGTGCCGCATGCATCGCAGCAGAGGTAATTTGCTGGATTGTTCAGAGTGCAAACACCACACGTCCACGTACTGCCGGTTCCCCTATCTTTCCGGGGACCAGCTCGAGATGTCGATGGCTGTGTGGCCACTCTTGAGCTACTGTCCCTTTTCATGCCAAAAGGATCCCTATTGGTATTACCAGCAGTATTGGGGGGTACATAGGCGTTGCCCTGTCTGACCATTTCTTCTTCCTGTACAATCTCCCATAATGCATGGGCTATTGCAGCATCATTTGCGGCGTCTTCTTCGGCCTTGGTCTTGAAACCATTCCTCGTCGCCGCATCTGCAATCTCGATGATTTCGTCTTGCGTTTGGTTGTCGTTGGCGCAACCCCGCAGCGTCTGGTTGCGTTGTTCAGCAGCGTTGCCAATGACATTTCGGATATCTTGTCCAGGTCGAGGGGTGGCGCCACCAAGTCGCTGTCCCGAGCCGGCACCCAAAGTGCGTCGCTTCTCAGCAGCGGCACGAGCTAGCCTCCTAGCTTCGTCCATGGGCATGGTTCTGCCGCCGAGCCGGTGACCCTCTGACAAGAAGCCTTCCCCGGTGTAACCCTTCAAGGTCAGCGACAAATGTTCGTCCCGAAGTTGATTCCATAGCGCATGAAACTTTTCGTCGTGGGGACCATGGACATTATGAGCAAGCTCATGCAGCATTGTGTCAGCAACCTGCTCAAGAGGGAGGAACTGGTTCCGGTCTCCAGGATATCGAAGCCGTAGACAAATCTTCCTTCCGCGATCTACATTGAGCCCTAACAAGACATATTAGGTGCCTTTCATTTGTTCAAAGTCCACATAGGCGTCCTACCTAGCAGGTTTTGCTGGCCGGGATAGAACTCGGTAAGTTGGCCGACTTTCCATCCCCGTGCGCGCATGAGAGGCTTCACCAATGAAGCGACCTTCTTGAGCGTGCGCAATGCATCGGCAGCGCGCGGGAAGTCCGCTAGATGGGAGTATGAAAATATCAAAGGATCGACTTCTGGCATTCTCAAAATGGATCTAGAGGTTCGCTACTGAGACCAACAAGAAGACGAGCTTGCGCCGCAGTGTCTGGGCATATACACAGAATTAAGACGAAATAGCTATGTGTATTGACGACCAGGTACCAGGCAGCCGGAAAGTTGATGGCGAAGAGTTGCGGCCTCTGTCACCATTTATCGAAAGGGTATCCGTGATGGGGAGAACAGAGTCGGGGAGAACAGTGAGTACAAATAATAAAACAAACCTGCTCAACGAGCTCGTCGTTTCCGAAACAGACGGAATTTGGCCATGCTGCCAACACGTAAGCCACCCGACTTCCAGAAGTTGCCCGAGGCTTTGGTGTACGTACACGCGTGCCGCCACCCACCTGAAAGAAGTGATGGCGGGGAGCGCCTTGAGTTCCGACCACCTGATGGACGTCTGTGCAGATTGCCCCGCTGTTCGGTAATTTGAATGTTCTTTTAGCTAAATCCAATATTCTTCAAAGGTGACATTCTCATACACCTGATAAGCAAGGTTCAGCCTTGGAACCTTACCTACCTAACCTAGGTACTTATGAACACAGGGATCGAACGTTGAAGGGTTCGAGCCCCAATTCGAAGACAAAAGTACCTTGTTTCACCTGTATATGCTGTATTGAAGGGGAAGGTAGTTTTTAAAGATTTATTGACAGTCACTTGATGGCTTAAGCTTAAAAATTGTCATAACTCATTGTCCTAGCATCCGAACTTCTTATTTGTATGTACATGTATTCCTGACTGGTGGGCTTGGTATTGAAGCCGCATACCTGATTAGGTAAATGACGCGTATATAAGAACAGATGCGTACGCATGCATGCATGCTAAGTAGGTATAATCGGCCAAGGTAACACGCTGCGCTAGGGGGCTGCCTTCATAGACATTTATATTGGCTCATGCATCGTCATACATTACAGGCCAGCGCTATGAACTTCCGTTGGTATTGTTCTCAACTACTGGCATCGGGATCGGTCCTCCAGGTGAGGTTGGTAACCGTGCCGTCAATACTTCGACTCCGGTTTCTGTTACTAGGAATGTGTGCTCTATGATGGCGTTAATACTCGACACATATTATTCAAACACTCTACGCTCGACTTACCGAACTGCGCCGTCCTCTTCCCATCAATGGTGGTACTTGTCCAGTTATCCGGCCATGTGACGTCGCGGTACTTGCCCAAGGCAATCATAGGTTCGATCGTAAATGTCATGCCCGGCTTGCACTCTCCGACGGCCTTGTTCTTGGCATAATGCGGAATATTGGGTGGTGAATGGAAGTATGTATTGACACCATGGCCACAGTACGTCCTAATGACACTGCAGTTCCTAGTCTTGGCGTGTTTTTCGATGGCGTTTCCGAATTCGCGTATTAATGTCCCTGGCTTGATGAGCTTGGCGGCCTCATCCAAGCACTCTCGTGCTGCTTCGACTACTCGAACCGCATCGGGATCGGCCTTCGCCTTGTCACCCACGTAGTAGGTCTCGTTTAGGTCTGCGTGGTATCCACCGTGATACACCGAAACATCGAGGTTTACAATGTCGCCGTCGAGTAGCACTCTCTGATCAGGGATACCGTGGCAGATGACCTCGTTCACCGAGGTACAGATCGATTTGGGAAAGTGGTTGTAATTTAAAGGAGAAGGGTATGACTAGACCTTGTCAGCAGGCTCGCGAAAACGCCATAACACTAGAGCTAAGAAGTTTAACGCACCTTTCTCTCTATAGTAGCTTTATGGCAGACTTCATCGAGATAGTCTGTAGTTACGCCGGGCCTGACCTCGGCGGCCACGATATCCAGCACCTCTCGTCCTATCCTGCAGACCTTCCGCATGGCCTCTTGTCCTTTGGGGTCTAGGATGTCGAACTTATTCCTGTTAAGGTACATCTCACTCTTGGGATAGCCGTTTTCTGCGTAGTCGGGCCATGGGATGTCTTTCGGCACGGTGCGCTTTGGCGACAGCGGATAGACGGGTCGTAGCGGACCGGTGTAGGCATACGAGGGAAAGGGGTTGTAAACACCTGTGGCTGGATCGGGTTTAGATACGACTTTGGGAGTTCTGATGCGGTCAAGAATACCATTCGCTGTTTGTCCCGAAGCAACTTTGTGCAGGGCCTTGTGACTGCTCTGTATATAAAATGAGGGCACGGTCAGTCGGACAGCACAGCACAGGCCGTGGTTGTTGGTCACGAGATGCGCAATACGCAAGACTAACCCAGTTCTTCTTGAAGCAGTCTTGGGAGCAGAAAAAGCTATCTTTGATGCCCAGCTTCAGACACGTCGGGCATTGTAACGCGCCAGCCTCGTTCTCGCAGTCTGCTCCCAGGCATTTCAGCTTGGCCTGGGATTCGGTGGCAGTGGACATGGCGGTAGCTGCACCAGCGGACTCAATCAACTAAAGCTCACAGTAGGAAATGACGGGAACGGAATGCGATAAAGTCTAAATAAGTGGTAGGTATGTCCAACTATAACAACATTGCCCCCATGTCTCTTTTTTCCCAGTGCAGCGCCACGGTTGCGCCCCACACTGAAATCCTGTCCTGAAGTGGGCTGTTTGTTGGTGGGGTCCGACATTCCTACGTACAGTACCTATCTCCAGGTACCCCTCTTTGTCAGCCGAACGCAGTGCAAGTGCCCGGTAGCAGATGGTAGTGTCCATGAGCACTCTTACCTAGGTAGTCGACAGACCGTGAGAATGATGGGTTATTCCGTCTTTTTCGAGTCGCCGCTATCCATCAATGCATGCAAACTTGGCATAATATTATCCCGATTTTAAGCGGATTCATACTTAGCGCTCATCATGGCAAGGTTTCTTTGTAAGTCGAACGACAACATATTGCTCACTCAAACTCAAACTCAAACTCAAACTAGGACTACCTAGGTAGAACAAAAGTCGCTATCAATTAATCATTACACCAACGCAGCAGCCATGGAGAATGCAAGCCACAAGTATGTCGTGGTTGGTGCGGGGCCTGTCGGCTCTCTGGCTGCATTATATGCTGCCAAAAGAGGTTACCAGGTTGAGATGTACGAATTAAGAAGTGGTGAGTGCTGAACAAAGCAGCGTCGTCCTCCTGCCGTTTGTGGACATGGGATGGGACTGATTGGCCACAGATCTTCGTGATCCTTCAACCACGCCGTTGAATTTCACCAAGTCCATCAATCTGGCTCTCTCAGAGCGAGGTATCAATGCCATGCGCCATGCTGACAACCAAAACTTACTCCAGCATGTCTTCGCAGCCACCATTCCCATGCGCGGGCGTATGATCCACGGGAGACGTCCCGACGGTGCGCTCTATGAGGCAGCTCAAGATTACGATGTTCACGGCCGGGTATGCAAGCCCTCCAGTCGCAGAGACGTCGTCCCGTATGCATTATTGACCGTTCTGCAGACCATTTACGCCGTAGACAGAGCTGGTCTCAATAAACGATTGCTTGATATCCTAGAGGACATGCCTAACGTGAAATTCTTCTTTAACCACAAATTAACTGGTGCAGACTTCAAAAGCCGCAAGGCGTGGTTTGAACGCCGAGACCAAACCACAACCTCAAATCGCCCAACGGAAATTGAAATTGATTTTGACTTCATGATCGGCGCTGACGGCGCACATTCTGCTGTGAGATATCACCTCATGAAGTACACCAGGATGAACTACAAACAAGAATATATCGATACGCTATGGTGCGAGTTTCAAATCCAGCCTAGAGTTGGTTCGAGCGACCAAGGCATCAAATCAAAATTCCGCATCTCACCCAACCATTTACACATATGGCCGGGAAAGAAATTCATGTTTATTGCCATACCAAGCGATGTACGTCATCATTAGCCTCCTCTGAAAATACCGGCATACTAATGCAAAAAAGGACGGCTCATTCACGTGCACCTTGTTCATGCCAGGTGCCGAATTCGCTGATCTCGAAGCTAACCCGTCTGAGTTGCCTGCCTTTTTCGACTCACATTTCCCAGGCGTCACATCACTCATAACACCAGAAGAGCTCATCTCATCATTCCAGACCAATCCCCACCTTCCTCTCATTACCATTAAGTGTCACCCGTATCATTTTTCTAGTTCTGTCGTGATTATTGGGGATGCAGCCCATGCCATGGTCCCGTTTTATGGCCAAGGGATGAATGCTGGGCTTGAGGATGTTCGCATTCTCTTCTCCATTCTCGACAGGCATGCGACGACTGAGAGCAACGATCCCAATCATCATAAGGCCAACGACAACGCCTTCCAAAGAGCTATAGCCTTGAATGAGTACTCTACACTACGTGTTGCGGATGCTCACGCAATCAACGATCTGGCGCTTCAGAACTATGTCGAAATGCGAGCCTCGGTGCTTTCACGCATGTATCGTGTGCGCAAGTTCTTGGAGGAATTCTTGTCCGTTCACGTCCCGAGCTTGGGATGGCATACCCAATATTCGCGAGTGAGCTTTGGAAATGAGAGATATTCCGAAGTAGTAGCAAAAAGCCGGCATCAGGGCAAGGTCTTGACGCGAGGGCTCCTAGTTATGCTCGTCAGCCCGCTCCTCGGGTCTCTGGGCATTGTCTTGGCACACCAGCGCTCAGGTGGGATCCGAAGTCCTTTCGAGATTCTCAGGAACCTGGTAGGGCTAACAATGAGGAACTAAACTATACTTCTTACTGGCTTGACATTTGTCATCTGCATTGTCATCACCATCATGCAGTGGTTTTAGGGGTTAAACACTGACGGACCCGAGTGCAGTCCGTTCTTAACCACCGCTTCTGTGTATTATCGTTGAAAATAAATATATAAACATCGTCGACAGCTCTGTGGATTGTACCAGAACCTTCCTTCCTCAGTTTCCCAGAAAAAAATTTACGTTTATTCAAAGGTTCACCTATATTCTTTCCAAGATGTCGTCTTCGTTCAACCCGTACGCCGAACAACATAAGGATGTTAAGGGTCCCGGAGATCAACGGCCTACTGCCATGCAGGTCCTCCGGGATAACAACCTCATTCAAGCATGGTCTGATAAAGTGGTATTGATCACTGGTGCAACATCAGGGATTGGTATCGAGACCACACGAGCCATTTATGCTACGGGTGCGCGAGTCTTCATCATGGTTCGCGACACCGCGAAAGTGAAGCCTATCGTAGCCGATATCATCAACACGACCTCGGGCACCGGCAACATCGAGGTCATTGAAATGGATTTGGACTCTCTAAACTCTGTTAAAAATGCCGCGCAGAAATTCCTCGAGAAATCTTCCAAGCTCAATGTCCTGATCAACAATGCGGGTATGTAGCCAGACAAGCCCCTATATCTAGCAGTTACTGACCCGGTCGAATACAGGCATCATGGCGTGCCCGAAGACAGTCACGGTTGACGGATTCGAGCACCAGTTTGCCGTCAACTACCTGGCTCATTTTACCCTCACCGCACTTCTCTTGCCGACGCTACTATCTAGCAGTTCCCCTGTGTTCAATTCCCGCGTTATCTGGGTATCTTCCTCCGGCCACCGCCACGCCAACTGCGCTCTGGACCTCGACGACATCGGGATCCTGGACCACTACGAGCCCTGGGCTGCGTACGGCCAGTCCAAGACGGCGATGATCTGGGCCTCCAATTACATGGACCGAACATACGGCCCTCGTGGGGTGCACTCTCTGTCACTGCACCCCGGCGGGATCCAGACCAATCTGTCTCAGTACATGACGCCGGAGCAGATAGCCGCGTTCATGGCGGACGAGGGGGCTGTGAAGCAGATCAAATCGATTGAGCAGGGTGCTGCAACGCAGGTTTGGGCTGCCACGGCCCCCGTCTGGGAAGGCAAGGGAGGCAAGTACCTCGAGAACTTGAAGATTGCCTCGCCCTCGTCGGGGGTGGCTTCTACCATTGGGGACGGGTATGGCCCTCATGCATTTAACCCGGTGAACGAGGAGAAACTGTGGAAGTTAAGTCTGGAGTTGGTCAAGCTCGAGAACCCTTGATTCGGCCATATTTTGGGGCCACATGCTAGCTACTGTGGCTTTGGTACTCAGCTTAGCTCTCTTCTTTAACTTAATGAGTATCGGGTTCATTATTAGTTATGGTATCCACGTCTCCAGTGATTTGCTTTTTATTTCATGCATGATGTAGCGTCTTGTTAGCCATAAAGCATCATTCGCTGATCGGCCTAAGACCATGCGGAGCGGGCGTTCAGTAGTTTACATGTCGGTGCAGCAAACCCCCGCAAACCTGTCATGATTGTATACATGAATGCCACCCAAAAACGGCAACACCGAGCCTCATCTAGTAGTTTGTATCAGAGTTGAAAGGGGCTGGTCTCTCATTACGTGCATCATATCTTGGCATTGACAGAGTGGATATGGCTGAGGTCAGCCAGATGCATCACCGGCGGCATCAAAGCAGTCCTGTTACGGCGGGGGAGGGAACAATTTACAGTGGGGGATATATTCTCAACTCCAGATGAAAATTCTGCTCTGCGCATGACTTGCCATCCTTTCATCTGTTTGTAAGACAATGTAAGGCGGTAACACATATGTATCCGAGAGTCCGTTTACTTGCCTTGACCGAGCGGCTTTCGGCTTGTGGCAACAAGGCGAGCGGAGATATGTACAACTATCTCCCCTCCGTACCTGGATTTTTAGAGAGGTATTGTAAATACCTTACCCAGACGGTAGTGGGCAGCCTCATAATTCGATTGTGTAACGAGGACAATACTTGGTACCATTGGTGGCTGCTTTGCGGCCCGAGACACAGTGCTCTCTACCCCGCGCGCGCGTGGCATGTGGGAGAAACCCTCTGGCATTAAATGTATCTCAAGACATACCGCGAAAAGATAAACTCTGACGGTCATAAGCCATGCCCAGGGAGTGAGCGAGTGCTTGTCGTGGATGTGGACGCGGATTCACGACAATGCGCCCTCCACCCACGGATGACGAGATCGCCAACTTGATCGTTGGACGGATCCCTCTGACGCAGGTTACGCCGGGCATATGGCGTGCACAGCCATTTCTCTCTATCCTACTGCTAGCCTCATCAGAGTGCTATAAGGATATGGCACAGAGTTCCAAACGAGAAGGTTGACGAAACTGGACATCGCTTCTTCACCAACTAATCTAGGGTGGTAGCACCTAATTCTCAATACCAATCTCCTTAAAAGCCTTCGTGTTGTTCGTGATAGCAGTCTCAACCGGTATTCTCTCCATACTGCTGGCGCCGAAAAATCCATGCACCCCTTTCGTTCGCGAGAGGACGTATTCCGCATCTTTGACTTCGGCAATGGGGCCGCCATGACAAAGGACAATCACGTCGTCTCGAACCGCGACAGCGGCGTCGCGGATCTCCTGGATCAACTTGACGCAGTCGTCGAGGCTCTTGCCCGTCTTCCCACCAATACCCTTGCTGGTAGTGAGCCCCATGTGCGCGACGATGATATCCGCGCCCGCCTCCGTCATGGCCACGCCCTCGTCAACATCGAACACGTACGGCGAGGTGAGGAGGTCCATCTGCGCCGCGAGCCGCACCATCTCGACCTCGAGTCCGTAGCCCATCTCAGTCTCTTCGAGGTTCGCGCGGAACGAGCCGTCAATCAGGCCCACGGTGGGGAAGTTCTGGACGCCACTGAAGCCGAGATCCTTCAGCTGGCGCAGGAACGTCTGCATGTTGCGGAACGGGTCCGTGCCACAGACACCAGCCAGCACGGGGGTGCGCTTCACGACGGGCAGCACCTCCTTGGCCATGTCGACGACGATGGCGTTGGCGTCGCCGTACGGCATCATGCCGGCCAGCGAGCCCCGGCCTGCCATCCGGAACCGCCCCGAGTTGTAGATGATGATCAGGTCCGCGCCGCCGGCCTCGGCGAATTTGGCCGACAGGCCGATGCCAGCGCCAGCGCCAATGATAGGCTGATTGGCGGCGATAGCGTCGCTGAAGCGCTTGAGGATATCGGCCCGTGGGAGTGGTGCCATGGTACTATGTAGATTTTCTTCTTCCTTCACTTGCCGCTGGTTGTCGTGACGGCTATTGGATATGAATGTGACACAGCATAGCAATACTTAAGCGAGTTCGACCGTTACGGGGCCGTTTGTCGGGAACTAATTAACCTAAGTAGTCAGTCCGGCAGCTGCCCTTTCAGCTCTCAACTTCCCCACCCGGCTCACCCGCCCGCAGCTTAGTTCTTAGTATCCTTAATAAAGCAAGGAAGCAAGCGGAAATGGTAGCACAGGCCACCGTCAACATCATCGTCGTCGGCACCCTCGACACCAAACTCGCCGAGTACCTATATCTCAGGTCCCAGATCCTAGAAGCCAACCCCTCAATTAATGTGATCTTGGTTGACGCGGGTCGCTCCGAGACCCATCACGAGGCCATCACAGTCTCTCAGCCCCAAGTTTACAGGCGTAGCGGCCATGTCGATTCCCTACGGTCCGCCCCACGGGGCCAGGTCATCAAGACCATGATCAAAGGCGCGACGAGCGTTATCAACGACTTGCTAGATAAAGGCGAAGTGCACGGCATCGTTTCATTAGGTGGTAGTGGTGGGACCAGCATTGCAGCGGCAGTGATGCGCGGGCTTCCTTTGACCCTGCCGAAGCTCATCGTCTCGACCGTTGCATCTGGCGATACGAGCTCGTACGTCGGCGAGACGGATATCACCATGATGTACAGCGTGGTGGATATTGCAGGGATGAACGACGTGTTGAGAGCCGTCATCGCCAACGCTGCCACGGCCATCGCGGGCATGGCGCAGAGTTACGCTTCTAGAAATACGAGGAACCGGGAGCCAGATGGGAGCAGGACAAGAAAGAAAGCAATAGGAGTCACCATGTTTGGCGTCACTACCTCGGCTGTTGATGTTGCGCAGCGCTATTTCGACGCTCAGGGCTTTGAAGTCTACGTTTTCCACGCCACGGGCGCGGGTGGCCGAGCGAGTAAGTGTATTTTTGGAGATGCATTTGCCCCCTTTCTTGACTATATCATCGTCATGTCACAGCTCTTCTTTTCTAGTCCTACGATAGGCGCTATTCTCTTTCAGGCTTCTCTAGGCTTGTCAAAGAGTGAACCTACTAACGCAAGTAAAGTGGAACGTTTGATCCGCGAGCACCGGCTGGACGGCGTCCTCGATCTAACGACAACCGAACTTGCGGATGAATTGGTAGGAGGCGTGTTCAGCGCCGGCAAAGACCGACTCACTGCCGCTGCCAAGGCCGGCTTGCCCCAGATCGTCAGCGTCGGGGCCATGGACATGGTCAACTTTGGACCAAGAGACACATTACCGGACAAATTTCAAGACAGGAACATATTCGAGCATAATCCATCTGTGACGCTCATACGTACCACGCCCAAAGAATGCCAGGAGCTCGGGAGGATGGTGGCGAGCAGATTGCGGGACAATTGCGCCAACCCCAGCGTGACTGAAGTATGGCTCCCGCTTAAGGGGATATCGGCGATTGCAGTCGACGGACAGGCTTTTTACGACAGGGAGGCGGATGATGCTTTATTTGACGCGATCAAGCATGGTCTTAATGGGAGCGGTATTGTTGTCAAGGAGGTTGATGCTGATATCAATGATCCGACATGGGCCGAGAACATCGCTCGCAGGTTAGTACAGCTTATCGAAGCCAACAGCACATCATAAGGAGATTACGAGAGGGCGAAATAGTGACTAAGGTACTTAAAATTGATACGCCCGGATACATGTTTGGTTTTTACTTTGAGATTGGGAGGTTCTGAAGGTGCCCACGTACAGAATACCTTACATAATAGACAGCACAGCAGACGACCAGATCATACCCACGGATACTTGTATGGTTCCCTGATATATCCGTCACTAGATTTAGCAGTGTGACATAATAGAATCACCTGGATTTACACTCCCCTGGACCTATAAGCAAATAGGTGTGCAGCATTGAGGCTATTCGTCTCTGTGCCCAATCCCCTCCCTGCGTTTACGCTGCGCCTTTCGCGGCAGGCCACCGAGTGAGCCCTCGCCGTCTTACGTTTTACTACTTCTAGCTAGAGAATTATATTTGCTGTACAATTTTATTCAGGCCTACAAGTGTTGGCTACCTACATGCATGAATCTACACAGCTCGGGCAAGTAACGAGATCACCAAAAATGAGTGCCAAGTGGTAGTAGAAATGGAGGCGTAGATTAAAAGGAAATCTATCTGTAGAAACGCGGGAGACATGATGCTACTCAAGCAGGGGTCACACCGAAATTCAATGCCCCATGGTCACGTCAGATTGCACTGCAATTTTAGCCCACACGGGCAGGTTAATTCATTTGCCCGCCTTGAACTGGTTGCCAGCCACTTCTCTATCGATAGCTTCTTTATAGAGACATTGATCTATACATGCGGGGATAATATAATTAAATTTCTATTAAGACGTCTTGCTATAGGCTCAAGATTATCGTATACTAACAAGCTTGATTTATCCCGAGTCTTTCGTCTAGTCATGGACAATGTAGTTGTAAAATCATCGTTTCTTTTAACTTGTCTATCTCTAATTCATTCTACGGCTAGATAAATGATTAGGCAATTTCATGCCCACCCGATGTAAACCAGGTAGGTAACAATCACCGCATTGAAGCCTAAGACCTGCACAGATACCTAGCCTAGCTTCACTCCTTTCTTACAGTAGGTGGGGGATTGCTGGGTGCAACCTTGGCCCTCCCCCCTGAATTGACCGGTTGTATGATCCTCCAGTTCAAGTATGTGGATATGTGTTCGAAAGATCCTAGGACGAACTCTTGTTGAACACTTGTTAAGCGCACAGGGATGCCAACTCATCACTGCATATGCACTGCTTTTTTGACCTCACTCGAGCAGAGGCCAGCGCGAAGGTAAAACAAGTACGTAATCAAGCCTGCATGTGCCTCCCATTCCAGGCCGTGTCTCGGAGAACAGATAAAAGCCACCTATCCCTGATTACTACAAAAGGTGACAGAAATCCCCTCGGCATCGGCCGGGGCTCGTAGAACCCACTCCTTCCACCTCCGCACGTCGATGTACGGCCGTTTAAGCCTGATGTCGAGCTTCACTCTCGGCTCGCCCACCGTTCTCGCATGATTGGCTTCGGCGGCAAGCGATGTGTCGAGACGGGAGAGCACGATGTTGCGCCGCGCATCTCGCTCGAGCGGAGTGGACTGCGATATCTGGCAATAGACCGGGTAAGCTGGGATCTGTGCCGTACTCTGCGCCCTCGCGACGGTCAGGGAAGATGCAGGGCGACGACGGGAGCACGTGGTTTCCCGCTGCGAGGTCGCGGTGCTCGTGGGCGAGATAGGAGGGCTGGGGAGACTTGTTGTATCGAGGCTGGTGCGGTGAGGGCTCATCATGTCGAGCATTTTGCGGTGTAGTTCCAGCACGGAGACGCCGCGGGCTGCTAGGAACGGGGAATCGAGCATTAGCGTCAGGGTTCGTGTAAATGATCCTTCCCGTGCATGGTTGAACTCGGCGTTGCTTGGGTTCGTGGAGCCGGAGCCAAGGAGCTCGAAGGTTCCAGGTCCGCATATATGGCTCATATATGCGTGCTGTGCGAATGGGCTGTCGTTCAGCATGAGGACATCGGCACGTGCGAGACCGAGTGTCTTGGAGATGGCTCTTGCGGATATTCCAAGTTCGTCCCTTCTGCATTTTGACGAAACTATTAACATGACAATCGCTAGAAGATGAGAGAAAAGAGAAAAAGGTAAGAACCTACAGCCCGTACCAAATAATCTCCCCAGCGCCCCTGTCGCCTCCCGGCACACCCTCGTTAAGGGCGGCACCAACAAACTCGGCACGTCCACCATACCAGAAGATCAAGAGATTGTCCCGGCCGCCGTATTCCTCAACGAACTGCTTGACCTTGCCGGAAAGCATGTCTTGGGGGCTTTCAAGGGACGGAATCATCCACACCTGCGACTGAATCCCATAGCGACGCTCAAGCACATCTGCAAGCTGATGGGCTGCAGGGATGAATGGTCCTTGGTTCGATCCCATATCCTGTCCGATCGTACTCTCGGGGGTTACCATACCAACCCCGGGGGACATCCCAGCCAAAGAATCCTCGTCGGATCCGGAGCTAAATCGAAACGACGGGGGTGGACTGAATCCAGGTGACGGGGAGGTGTTATATGAAGCCATAGTCACCGGCGCATCAGTAGAGCCGCCGTCCGCCCAGCACACGAGAAGTGCACGCGCGCTGCGGTATCGGCTGTGATGGCGGCGTGGCCAGGCATCATCTACCTCTGCCTGAAGCGCAAGGGCATGGTTACTTAAGTCTGCTTCTGTGGGATTATGATTGCGGCGCGGTCTGGCGTAGACTCGGGTGTTCGCATTCAAGACTCCCTCCAACGTCGCCGATGAGGATCTAGACTCCTTCTCCTTCTTAGCCAGCGAGTAAGTTTTCTTGATGAAATGCCCAAGAGTGCTGGCTCGTTTCTTAGGTAGCACAGACTCTGGCTCATGTGGGTTTCCGGGCGGCATCTTGGGGAGTGTTGCGCCAACGCGCTCTGAAAGTGATTTGAGATGCAGCTCGAAGCTAATAAGCAGGTCACGAAGGAAGTCAGGCATTGCTGCCCTGTTCTTAGTAGATAGTATATTTCAATTACAATCCGTTGCCGGTCAACAAGTTATGCATGAGAGTACGCGAATATGAGTGACTCAATCTGCCATGTATCAGCAGACCGAAGAGCTAGGGAATTTGTGCGACGGTGAATAAAGATAACCTTGGTGAATTTCGCGAATAAACCGTATAAGAAGATATCATACAACCTTAAAACGCCGCAAATGCTTTTCGTCTCTAGTGTCTCTAATGTCCTAGTACAATCTCTTACCCAATCCATTTCCTAGCATTTCGGAACATCTTGATCCATGGTCCATACTGCCCAAATTCCTTTAGCTGCTTTTGAGGAACGTAGCTTGCAACATCTGCCATTATTGTTCGTTCGGGGTGTGGCATCAATGCAAGTACCCGACCATCGCGACTAGCAACCCCAGCAATTCCCTGGGGACTACCATTTGGATTAGATGGGTACGTTTCCGTAATAGCTCCATAGTTGTCAACATATCTTAGGGGAGCCAATCCTTCATCTATGATGGACTGTAACTTGTTAGGCGATGAGAACACGGCCCTACCTTCACCGTGTGAGATAGCAATCGGTAAGGACGAGCCTTCCATACCATCAAAGAATATAGAGTTCTTTGCGCCTTTGCCGATCTTCACCATAGAAAAGCGACCCTCGAATTGCTGGCTCTTGTTTTGGACAAAGTTGGGCCAATTCTCCGCTCCGGGTATCAAGCCCGGATTATATTCGTTGAGCCTCGCAAGCATCTGACAGCCGTTGCATACGCCAAGAGCAAAGGTTTTAGGTCGCTTAAAGAAACTTTCGAAAGCTTCTTTGGCTTTCTCGTTTTTAGAGATGGAAAGCGCCCACCCGCGACCCGCTTCTAGAACATCGCCAAAGGAGAAGCCTCCACAGGCAGCAAGGCCACTGAAATCATCAAGAGTGCGGCCATCGATGATATCAGTCATCATAACATCGATTGCTTCGAAACCTGCTGCGCGGAATGCGAAGGCCATCTCTGCATAGCCGTTCACACCTTGCTCTCGGAGGATAGCGACTCGCGGTCTTGGTGCCACCAAGCTCTTCATGCTAGCAAATACCGATAGGCCGTCATCAGCAGGATTAAACCGTAAATCAAATGAGATACCAGGATCTTTGTTATCGAGAATCGCAGCAAACTCTTGCTCGGCACACTCAGGATTGTCTCGTGTCTTTTGCATATGGAACGAAGTTGCTGACCACCAGTGCTGCATTTCGGCTCTGTCAAGATCAACAAGTGATTTGCCTTGGTAACGAACGGTGAGTGATTGCTTTGGAGTTGATCGCGTGAACCCAATCCGCTTGAGGAGCCCAGGAGGTGGTCCGCAAGTCGCAAAGCATCGTCTGAAGCGGACCTCATCCGCTTTTCGCACCTGAAACACAGCGCCGAGCTCCTCGTTGAATAGGGCATCCAGGATGTTAGACTCGGAATTAGATGTAACTAATTCATCAATATAGATTTCGGCAGCGCACCGGCCAGCAAATATCATCTCCGCTACTGTGGTTAGAAGGCCACCATCTGATCGGTCATGGTACGCAAGAACAATGCCTTCTTCATGTAGCTGAGATACGGCATCGAAATAATCTGTAATAAGCTCTGTGTCACGAACATCTGGCGCCTCGTGACCAAGTTGTCCAAGACTCTGGGCAAGAGCTGACCCACCCATGGCTTTAAATCCCCGAGCGAGATCGACAAAGATGAGAACTGACTCGCCAACATCTTCAACACGTCGAAGTTGTGGAGTCCAGGTATTGCGGACATCTTCCACGAGAGAGAATGCGGATATTGCAACTGTAACCGGTGCTGTTACGCTCTTCGATTGGCCGGTCTCTTTGTCTTTCCACGAAGCCTTCATCGATGTCGAGTCTTTGCCAACAGGGATAGCCACACCCAGCTTGGGACATAGGTCTAGGCCAATAGCTTGGACTGCTTCGTATAGAGCCGCTCCTTCGCCAGGATGACTAACAGCCGCCATCCAATTTGCTGAAAGTTTTACGCGGCGCAAGTCGCCTCGAACTTTTGGATCATTCTTGATGTGAGCTGCGCCGAGGTTTAACAAACTTTCCACAACCGCCATTCGGGCAGATGCTGCGGGGGAAATCAGCGCCAGGGACGCCTTTTCACCCATTGCCATCGCTTCTCCATGTCTAGTCTGCTCATCAACACTGAAGGAAGTCAAAGTGACGGCAACGTCTGCCACCGGTACTTGCCAAGGCCCAACAAGTTGATCGCGTGTTACTTGACCTCCGACTGTTCGATCCGCAATGGTAATAAGGAACATCTTAGAACCAACTGATGGTAAAGAGAAGACAAGGCGTGCGGCTTGTGTGATCATTTCCGTGAGGTTTGAGACGCCATGCTTTTCTTTGAGGCTTGAGGCAGAATCAAATGCTTCCAAGGATCTATTGGCGGTCTTGTCCACGCGCTCCTGCTTCCGACCAGGAGGGAAGAGAGTATCCATTGGTAGATCAATCGGCAATGGCTGAGATGGAGTCTCTCGGTCTTGTAGAATCAACCGAGCCCCTCCATTATTGTTTTTGGTATATGTTCCTACGTTAGAGAAACTACATCGCTCTCGATTGCAAATACTCATAAAACGGTTGATAGAGTCCTTATTAATCAGAAGCACGTATCTCTCCTGGGCCTCACAGCACCTGATAAATAGTTAATAGCTAATCCGTATCCATGGCCGAAAACACAAAAATGAGAGAGATATGGGATGAAGATACCAGGTTAAAGAGACTCACCAGATCTGGAGGGGGCTCATGCTATTGTCAACACTTGCAACCTGACGTAGTTCGAACTTGCCTCCACCTAGGGCATCTTTGACCAGTTCTGGTAGAGCATTGGATAATCCACCTGCTCCTACATCGTGGATCATAGCAATTGGGTTTTCTTCACCTAGGGCAACGCAAGTGTTGATAACCATCTAGGGCAGTGTTAGTAAATTATTCCACAGTTGAACCCCTGAAACATCTAATCAGGCAGGAATGTGATACTCTATGGAAAGACAAAGAGGATTCCAAAACGCACCTGAACTCGACGTTCAACTTCGGGGTTACCGCGTTGAACACTGTTGAAATCTAATTCAGCCGTAGCTTCGCTCGAATTACTGCTTGATGCAGCACCACCACCAAGACCAATAAGCATTGCAGGCCCACCAAGAACAATGACGTGGGCTCCATCATGAACATCGTCGGGGCTCTTTAGGGCATGTTGCGGTCGAACCGATCCAAGACCGCCCGCAAGCATGATAGGCTTATGGTAACCTCTCCAGTCATTATCGACATCTGTCAACAGAGTGCGGAAAACTCCTGTCAAAGCAGGTCGGCCAAATTCATTGTTGTACCGCGCGGATCCGATGGGTGCTTCAAGCATGATGTCAAGACTGCTTGCGTAGCTGCTTGTCGTTAGTATTATTGTTACAAGCGTAGCTCGATGCTTGATTCGAGCTGGTTACTCACTAAAAGCCGTCAGTAAAATTCTATATTCTAGATGAGATAGCAGTAGAATGGCTCTCGTTTACCTGAAACGGCTTTCCAATGTCAGCTTCCCACGGTTGTTCATGTCCGGGTATTCGGAGGTCAGAAACGAAGAATCCCGATAAGCCTGCCTTTGTAGTTGAACCTCGTCCCACGGCTGCTTCATCACGAATTTCGCCTGTGTTGCAGGTGATGTTAGACAAGCCCGTCAAGAGAGCGAACACTACCCATGGGGTAAAACGCCAAATTGACTTGAGAACGTACCTCCAGACCCAGTTGCTGCTCCGGGGAAAGGTGAAATGGCCGTAGGATGATTGTGCGTCTCCACCTTCGCAAGCAAGTGCAGCACTTCCTTCGTCAGCCTCCAAGTGCCAGTTTGGTAATCAGGGGCCCAGTAGGCGGCCATCTCTCCTTGCAAAACGGCAGCGTTATCACTGTAAGCGGAGATAGTAAAGTCTGGCGTCTTCTTGTGCGTGTTCTTGATCATCTCAAAAAGACTTCCAATTTGACGCTTATCGTCGATTGTCCAGTTGGCATTGAAGACTTTATGGCGACAGTGCCTACGGACCCAATCAATTAGACATAATAAACGTCATAGGGGATTTAGAACATACTCGGAATTCACTTGGCCAAACATGAACAGTTCAATGTCATTTGGCGGACGCCCGAGCTCTTGGAAGACCTCAATTAGATATTGAATCTCGCTGTCATCAAGGCCCAACCCGTTCTCTTTACTATACGCCGTCAATGCCGCAATAGGGCCACGAGAATCAGCGAAGATGTCTACCACGACAAGCGGACTACGAGCACCCTCGGCGAATACGGTGCTCTCCGGGTGTGGCTGGGTTGCGCTGTATGTTTCCGTCATGCGGTCATACAGCACGTCCACGAAGGGGGCAATCTCCTTCTCCGATTGACCCTCGAACTCGATTTTAACCAAGCGACCTCTCTCTACACGCACAACATCTCGTAACCCGCAGACCTGGGCAATTGCGGTGGCCTGCGAGCTCCAAGGCGAGATAGTTCGGGGGCTGATGTAGACATCTGTAAACCCAGCTGATTCCTGAGAAGGTCCAGGGGAATCTGAGATGCCGAGGAAGGACTTTATCTCGCCAATATCTATAGCGTTATTGAGATGGATATAGTATACCCAAGAGCCTGTGATGGTTTTCACCTTAGCTTGGCTGGCCTTAGCAATGCCATCCAGCAGCTTCTGGGACTGCCACGCCGCAAAGCATGGCTGTCCGACGATGACCTCGTAAGGCATTGCGACGCGTAAAGCGGCCGAAGCTGGTGGCTAAGGGTATGAAGAAATGTTCCGACCTCTAGGCCAGTAGAGTAGCAGTCTATAACATGCGGGAGGTCTATCCGTATAAAAGGCTCACTAGTCAATTCCCTACTTTTTTCTGAGGTTGCTGGCGGCGAGGTGTTGCCCCGCCAAGTCAGACTCAAGGTGGGATGGCGGGGTGAATAGGTACATCTTATCTTACTATCGATAAGACACATTATCTCTCCGTTTACGGAACGAGACTGCATGTAGAGATGAACATAGTTAATTATATAGGTATCCATTTACGGGCACCTTTTTGTTTTTTCTTTAAATGTATACCTCCTAACCTTGGAACCTTGGAGGCTTACCGCAAGAACTCATCACATATACGTAGGCAAAACTGATATCATTTTCAAAATACTTTATGTCATTGATTTCATTGGATAGGGTATGCACCGTAAAGGCCACTGTATTAGCACTGCCCATTGTGGCTTATTTAGAACACCAGCCACTTTCTAAATTCAGCCACGCCGACCAGGTACCAGGATAACTTCTCCAATTGCAAACAAGTGCCAACGGTATCTTGGTCCCCGAATTCAACGTGTGTGATAGATTTTCTCCGGATCCATTCAACAAACCGAAATCTAATTATTAATTCCGGAAATGGCGGAACCCGCAAAAGCTCGCGCCCCCAAGAGACTCAACACCCCAGCCTCACGGACACTACCCTCAAGGACTCCAACGCCGCCTCGAGTCGACACGTCCGGCACGGCCTATAAACAGGCTGCCTCGAAATACACGCGCTTCATGATCGCCATGCCGATTCTGCTCGTTACCTCATACTACCTGTTCGACCGACTTGCCCTCGGGCATGAAGCGAAGTCGCTGCGTGGTACCCCAGCAGCGGATGGGACGAATAAGGTTTGAAAACCTGGATACCGCTTGTCTAGCTCGTGTGTATCAGAACCTTCGAAAATACGACATGGACGTCCAAAATATTCATACCTTGCTTTTGGTCTTGAATGGAGACTTTGGCTTTGGTCCGCGCCGTTGTTTGGGGGTCTGAAATGCGACGGCGTCGTGTACTACCGGCCGCTCGACGCTTCAAGCAACTAAATTTTGGCAGTGAGCATTCAGGCGATTCCTGTGATGCTCGCGTATCAGACACGATGGACATAGATAGACAACCCCCTATATTCTAGGACAAGTTTGCCTACTGGAGCGATACGTGACGGCTATACCGACCCCCATCAACTGGCATATGACACAAATCGGTTAATAGGAGTCATAGTCAAGGCGATACCAGGAAACCCTCCCAAACGTTGTCTCTGTCTAAAGGCGCTTAGTAGAAGAAGATAGATTTGATTGTACCCGGTAGGGTTCTAAATCCCGGATAGCATATCGTACTTAGAGTTACAGAGGTTCCTGGGATACCCGGTTCTCTACGTGCTGGGTTCTAGGTTCGCGAAGAGATTTGAGAAGGCTTATTTATATTTTGTACCTGCAGCTGATGCAATGTTCGCCCACAGTCAGCACCATCATTAATTCAATTTCAATAACCATTGTGGTCAATTATTTTTCTCGAGAATCTTGAGCTACGTACATTTATTTAGAGGACCATATTATATATCAAGTATTAGGTTGCTAGTGCAAGTACCAATGAAGTCAGAGTCAGCGAGGGATGCACCAATCCGACTTGCTAGATTAGCGCACCTAGGCCAATTACCAGGTAACCGTGCCATGCCCCACTTTATTTGGAACTCGCTTGGGCTCACCTACTAAAGTAGGTGCCCGTTATTTAAATAACCACTTTATCTAAATAACTATTTTTTTGACCAACCTATTTATTTTTATTAAAAAAACACCTGCGCTATTGATTTTTAAGCTTTAAAATAAAACAAAAGGTATAAAACATACTTAAATACTTAAAGGAATACTTTTTAGTTAAAATAACCACGGTTATAAAAGTTTTAAACATTATATATGTTGTTTTTTATAATTATTTTACAAGCTATAATAGTTTAAATTATAAGCTATACTTTATATTAAAACTATTATTTATTAAAAAATAAATTATTTATAATTATATTAATTAATTTAATTAAATTAATTTAATTATATAGCTTAAATTTATTTATAAAGTTATAAATTTAATTTTTAAAACTAAAATATATTTTTTTAATTAACAGTTATTTATAGTTAATAATTTTTAAATTAAACGTTTTATTAAATATTATTATTATTTATATATATATTAAAAAAAACTTGATTTAAATTAATAAATTTATAAAAATATTAAAATTATAAATAAATATTTTAATAAACTATAAATAATATTTAAAATTAAAAAAATTAATTTTAATAATTTATATAATATAAATAAAATAAGTTTTTAATTAAAAATAATTAATAATATTAATATAAACCCTTACAGGGTCTGCTTTGTATATATTACTATAGCTACGCGTTATTAGTGCTTGCTGCCGTAAGTAGCTGGCAACGCGTTGCTGTATAACTGCTGGTAAGCGGTGTAGCGCGTATATATAATTACTAGCTCTACTAGTAATTATATACGCGCACTTTTTTTAATCTATATTTTTTTTTACTTTATAATTATTTTTATTAAAATAATACTTTTATATAAAAGTTTTATTATAAAAATTAAACTAAACTAATTAAACTATTAAAATTTTTAATTTTTTAAAATTAAAAATTATTTTTTTTAACTAAGTATATTTATTTATTAAAACTAATATTAATTAAAATAAATATTAATAAAACAACAAACATTATTAATTTATTTTATATATAAATTAATTTATATAGTTTATTTTAATATATTTTATAAAAACTTAAAATAAACAATAATATTAAAACAAGTTTAATAATATATTTTTATATTTTAAATATTTTAATATTTTTAAATAAAAATATTAAATTATTATAACTTTATTAATAATACTTTACTATTTTTTATAATTAATATAATTTTATTAATAATATTTTAATATTTTAAAATATAAATATTAAAAATTATTATAACTTTTAAACATTATAAATTTATTATTAAATATTTATATTTATTTTTATATTAATTTTTATATATAATTTATTATATTTTTAAATTATTTTATTTATAAATTTTAAAAAAAAAAAACAATATTTTTTATATATTAAAATATTTATTTAATAAAATTATTAATTTATTAAACTCTTTAAACTTATTAAAAAAAAAAATAACTTAGTTAAATAAACTAAAAAAATTAAAATATAATTTATTTATATAATAAAACAAAATAAAAAAATAAATAAATAAAATATTAATAATAACA